>BPLQ01001307.1:0-15088 GCA_021605075.1 Caerostris darwini
ATAATTTATTCATTTCAACAACAAATAACTCTCTCTCGCTACAGTCCTCGCTGAATCATGGGCATCTGGCTACTGGCAGTAGTAGATGTACCGAAACAGGAAATATTTTTTGATACTTTTTATGCCATAACTTGTTCAATAAAATACTATGCTATAAAACACTTCAATATTTAATATACACTATGTTCAGCACAAGCATATCTGTTCCACAATTCAGTGGTACTTGCAATACGAATTTCATTCGTTCCACGACCATACTGGTAAGTTATAATATTCTTATCTCAGATCAGCTTACATTGATTTTAATTAAAATATATTTTATTTTATTACCACCTCATTTTTCATAATAATAAATTACAATGAACAAATATTGTATGCATATAAAATAAAACCAACCACAAACTAATTGCATGTAAAAGCGAATCTATAGAAAGAAATGTATTGTTGATGTTTCTTTTCCCACTTGGTAGACGCAACATCTAGACCAAACCCACGAACTCGTGTGTTCTCTTGGTTGAAGGGAAAGTGAGACAGCTTCTGTGGTGATGGACTTCCCATAAGTAGAAATCTGACTTTGCTTCATGACGTTGACTTTTTTACCGGGTAGGGTTGTCAGGTCTACGTCCAATATCATATTAGACTGGGGCCTACGATTTAAGTAGATTCAGAACCAAACATTTATAGCCACCGAGACTCGAATGGACACATGTGGCACCGAGCGTGCATCCTGATGGATAATTGGCTAACGCTGTTAGTACCACAGACTTCAGATTGGCTGTTACAATATCAGACTTCAGGACTAAATAAGCCTAAATTATGCAAAAAATTATCATAGAGCTACAAACCAAACCAATAACAATGATCCCTCAATCAATTAAGTTTGTGGGCCACTTTAATGGTCAACACCATGTGAATATAACACTTCTTTTAGAAAGATTATTGGGAAATGCTGCCTTCTGGAACGTTGTTTAATGAAAAAACCTGTATTTTATATTTGAGAGATTAAAACTTTACTTGGCAATACATAATTCTCCGTCATAGTACCAATTGAATCTGATGATTTTTAAAAATAGTGGCTGTAGCTACACCATAAATGAGGTTCCAACATTTGACTTTTTGCACGATAGACATCACGTTCCTATCCTGATGTAATAGCACCAAGCAATTGTTGATGTATAGTTGGCATTTAGACATTTTTTAAAAAAAAAGGTATGTGCTGGAAATTTATTTAATTTACGGAGATTTTTTATTTAGTATAAAGTCAAAAGATAAAAAAATATATAAGTATAAAGAACCTTTTAGCTAGAAATATATGAACCAATATAAGTCTGGAACTTAGGGAAAAAAATTAATGAAAGGAAAAACGAAGCCTGAATATTGCGGGGGCAATAACTTTCAACTCACGCAAACCCCTTTGATATTGAGTTTGCGTCTCACATAAGTCAATTATATATCGCGCTTTTGGAGTAAATAAGGAAAAAGAAATTATTTTTTTTCCACGCACGTGGCGATTTCTTTTTGAGTCACCCATAGAAAAACCTTTTCAGACAGGAATTCCAGCTTTTGGCAATGCGAAAGGTGGAAATATTTGCGCTTGCGTTTGCTGCGATTAGTCTGTGGACTCTTTTCATGCTGTTTGCTTGTTTCATATTTTTATCTCTTTCCCTCCTATTCTCCCTCTCTCTCTTTAAACGTCTAGATATATAAATGCATATCTGACATAAAAAGTTTCGGAAAAAGAAAAACTTTGTTCTTTTCAGTTTGAAAGGAAAAATAAATAAATATTTTTCTCCTCCTCTTTCTAGAAACTGTTTCTTATGCCTTTCTAAATCTTAACGATTTTCGGTCCTTAAGAATTCTTTCTTTTTTTTATTTATTTATTACTATTACTTTTCTGGTAGTCGTAGGTACCGGGGTTAACACTAAAGAATGTTGCGCAAAGGAATGTTTGAAGAAACACCTGCCTGAGAATATATATGGATATATAAAGGAAAATATTCGAAGTTAAAAAAAAAAAAAAAATTTTTTTTCTTCTTTTTCATGATTTTGAAATCTTAAGTCCGTAGGCTTACATTTATCGCATTGGAATACGGGAGGTTTAAAAAAAAAATTAATAAAAAAACATTCTTCGAAGTTTATTTACTGTATTATTTCAAATAAGTAGCAAAAATTTACGAGTTGAGAAACTTTTAAAATAATTTTTAAGTAACAGTAATTCTATAAAAATTTCGAGGAAAATTTCCTCACGCGCATAGAATGCAGGTTAAAATAAGCTTAGATGCTCCAAAAAGTAATTTACTTTTACTGCAGAAATAGAAATATTCTTATTTTTCTGCTTGAAAATTCCAGAACTGTTGCATTCCTTACTGAAAAAACTTTAAGTAAGAATTTATTTTGTTCTAGAAATTAAATTTGTAAGAATTTAAAGGAACGGCAAAAACATTTATTTATCTCTGGTTTCTCTACAGGTACTTTCTCGGAAATTTTCTGCATATCTCGTTTATATTTCCTTTAAAAAAAGAAGGTAGAGCTATCCCAATCAAAAATAAATGTTTATATTATTTATTGTATAACTTCTATATCATGATTTAGTTTACGTACAATAAAAATTTAATCTTTTCCATAATATAGCGGTACTTGAAATACGAGTTTAATTCATTCCACAACTGTACTGGTAAGTTAAAATATTCGTATCTCAAATCAGCTTACACCAACTGAATTTAATACACTTTATTTATTTCAACCTCCAAAACACCAACTAACTTTCTGGCACTACAGTCCATGCTGGACCATGGTCGTCTGTCCACAGGCAGATGTAGATACACGTAGATCATTTTATGGGGTAGGATAATCAGCGCTACGTCCAATAGTCATATTAGACAGAGATGTACGATTTAAAGTGAATAACTAACCACTACAAACATCAATGCGACCACTGGGGCTCGATCGCGATACCTGTGGCACCGAGCGCCAGTCACTCGGCCATCAGATTTAATAATTATTAATTAAAACATTTTTATAGAAAAATTCCACTCCAATTTTTTTATAATAATATATTATAAGGAACAAATATTGTATACAAATAAAATAAAACCATGCACTTCAAGTGGTACATCAATGCCATATCAAGGGTTCGAACCTGAAGCCTGTGGTACCAAAGGCCAGTGTACTAGCAAATTCCATCAGGCCTCTTACGGAAGGAGTTTAAGGAAAATTACTTTTTTTATATTTGAGGGATCGCAACTTCACTTGATTGACAATACTAGATTCTTCGTCACAATACCCATTGAATCTGCTCATTTTTTAAAAATAGTACCTGTAGCAATACCATCAACGGGAATCAAACATCTGACTTTTTTCTCACTAACGAAAATGTACCTATGCTGATTCATCACAGCAAGCATACCACGCTGCAAGCAACTGTTGATATATTGATATTTGCTGGAAATTTATTTATTTCGCTCATATTTTTTATGTAGTATAAGGTATGAGAGGCTAAAAAAATCCCTATTTTGCCATCGAAGTGTGAAGAACCTTTTAGCTGGAAATATATGACCCAAATCAAGTCAGAAACTGAGTAAAAAAATTAATGAAAGGAAACACGAAGCCTGAATATTGCAGGGGCAATAACTTTCAACTCACGCAAACCCCTTTGATATTGAGTTTGCGCCTCGCACAAGTCAATTATATATTGTGCTTTTGGAATAAATAATGAAAAAGAAATTGTTTTTTTTCCACGCATGTGGCGATTTCTTTTTAAAGGGCCCATAGAAAACCCTTTTCAGACAGGAATTCCAGCTTTTGGAAATGCAAAAGGTGAAGGTGGAAATATTTCCGCTTGCGTTTGCTGCGATGAGTCTGCGGACTCTTTTCATGCTGTTTGCTTGTTTAATATTTTTATCTCTTTTCCTGCTCCTCCCTCCCCCTCCCTCTCTCTAAACGTCTAGATATATGAATACGTATCTGACATAAAAAGTTTTGGAAGAAGAAAAACTTTGTTCTTTTCAGTTCCAAAGGAAAAATAAATAAAATGTTTTTCTCCTCCCTCTTTCTAGAAACTGTTTCTTATGCCTTTGTAAATCTTAACGATTTTCGGTCCTTAAGAATTCTTCCTTTCTTTTTTATTTATTACTATTACTTTTCTAGAAGTCGTAGATAGCGGGGTTAACACTAAAGAATGTAGCGCAAAGGAATGTTGGAAAAAACATCTGCCTGAGATTATATATATATATGGATATATAAAGGAAAATATTCGAAGATTTAAAAAAATTTTTTTTTTTTTTTTTATGATTTTGAAATCTTAAGTCTATAGACTTACGTTTATCCCATTCGAATAAGGGAGGTTTTAAAAAATAATAAAAAAGCGTTTTTCGGAGGTTGCTTACTATATCCGTTCGAATAAGTAGCAGAAAAGTACGAGTGGAGAAACTTTTAAAATACTTTTTAAGTGACAGTAATTCTAGAAAATTTTGGAGGAAAATTTCTTCACGCGCTTAAAATGCAGATTAAAATAAGCCTGGAGGCTCCAAAAAGTAATTTAATTTTCCTGCAGAAATGCAAAATATTCTTATTTTTGCTCGAAAATTCCAAAACTGTTGCATTCCCAAATGTTCTAGTAATAGTAGTTCCCAAAGTAGTTCCTCTAGTTCAAGTCCTCTCAAGTTCCTCTAGTTCAAGTCTTCCTCTAGTTCCTCTAGTTCCAAATAGTAGTTCCTCTCTAGTAGTTCCCAATTGTTCTAGTAATTAAATTGTAAGGCACTTAAATGAACGGCAAAAAACATTTATTTATCTCGGGTTGCTCTACAGATACTTTCTTGGAAATTTTTGCGTATCTCGTTTATATTGCCTTTAAAAAATGAGGTAGACCCTCGTCCAATCAAGAATAAATGTTTGAGACTATTTATGGCTTTACCATCTTTGATATAAACATGATGCTATAAAACGCTTTATGCACAACATTGTGTTCAATAAAAGCCTATACTGTTTCCCTTAATACAGTGGTGTTTGAAATACGAGTTTCATCCATTTCCTCGAGTAGTACTGGTAAGTTAAACATATTCGTATCTCAGATCAGCTTACATTGATTTTAATTTAAATATATTTTATTCCTTTTTACCACCAAAGTATCACTCCCATATTTTTATTCCACAAGTTTATTTTAAGTGTGAGAGCTCACTTATATGCTGCCAGTTTATTAAGAGTACAGTTCTAGTATGTTGTCTGTTGAATGTGTGTTATGTCTTTTGCGAAGATTTTCAGGAATGATTAAATGGAAGAATACCCAGACATTCTCATTAAGCAACTTAGTTGACGCGAGATACACTTTCGCAATCGTCCCTGCGTGTACTTATTTTTAATTTTAAAAATAAGTAAAAGAGTTTCAAAGTAATTGTAAATGCATGCTATAAAATGGAATTAAATTGGGGTTTTATTATTTACGAACTTCCCATTGTGCATTTAATTGAGTAAGATAGCTGGTAAATCAGTGCGTTTGCTTTGAAAAAAAATTGGTGAAATTTAGACTTCTTTTTAGAATATTATTTTTAATCACTAAAAAAAATTACATTATAAACCAGTTATATTAAAAAAAAACAACAAATTGAGTTTAGAAATATATATGTACCAGTTAACTCTTCACTGCTTAGTGAATCTCATAAAAAAAAATACTAACTCAGACTAGAAAAAAAACGTATTTAATACGTTGGCAAGTGATAATGAGTGTAGCTTGCGGAAGGAGAAATGAGAATCGAATGTGCTATCAGCGTGCGTTGCAGTCACTGTTTCCAGAAACAAAAGTGGCTTGACGAAAATTGGGACATCTCGAATTTAAAAAGAATGTTTTGGAGGGAGTCTTCTGGGTTTCTCACATATGACATGACTATATGGGGGAATTTACATTTAAAATTTTTTTTTCATTCCCTAGATTGCTTTGAAGAAAAGGTGAGTTTAAGAAGAATATTATTTAGAATATTATTTTTAATCTTTTAAAAAAGTTACATTATAAATCTTCTTCTTTTTCATTGCCGCACAATCCCCATGGTGTCTAAAGCCGTTTGCCTACTGGCAGATTTCGAGACAGGAGATGTTTTTCTTTTACAGGGTAGGGTTGTAAGCCCTATTCCCAAACAATCATATTAGACTGGGACCTACTGTTTGAAGTGGAACTGAACCACTACAAACATCCATGGCACTGCCGCGACTCTACTCCGAAACCTGTGGCACCAAGCGTTAGTCACTTGATCATCAGGTTACACATTATAAATCTATATTTAAAAAATTTCGATCTATATTATAAATTTATATTTAAAAAATTAACAAAATAATAATAATAATAAATAGAAACTGGTACGTATATATTTTTTTAGAAATATATATGTACCAGTTAACTCCTGACAGTTTTAGTGGGTCTCACATAAGAAAATATTAACACCCACTAGAAAATAAAAAATCATCCTTAACTGGGTTGCGTACCTGAACCATGGTTAAGTGATAATATGCGTAGCTTACGAGAGGAGACCCAAAGAATCGAATGTACTGACAGCATTCGTTGCAGCTATTACTTCCAGAAACGAAAGGGCTTGCCGAAAAATGGGGCATCTCGAATTTATAAGAGAACATTTGGCGGGGAGTTTATTGGTTTTTTCACATATGACATGTAAATATAGGATTGTTATTCTAAAACATCCTCTCTTTATCGCCCACCGGTGCGATGATCGTGTTGATGTGTCTAAGTCTCTTGTCTCTGTATCTTATCCTCAGTGTCCGCATCGCAGGACGGACAATCCATGAGTAGGCTACTCATGGTTAGTGTGAAAGGGGGCAGCTTCTGTTGTGAGGGAGCACCCGTAGTCAAGTTGGACTTGTCTTCGCGTCGCCGAAGAAGAAAGGAAGTGCCTTCCAGGTGGACTTTTAGTGGGTATTACTCCGCATTTGCATACCGTATAAGAGAAAACTCGGAAAACTCCCATATATCCACTAAATATTATAGATAAACAGTTTAAAAATAATTTGTCGATGATGGCAACAGCAAAGTATTGCAAAAAACAATATTGCAAAATTTCATTAAGTTGTTGTGATTAATCCTAAGTGTCTGGCAGCGCGGGACAGATACCCATTGAGTAGCCTGCTCTTGAGTGGAAAGAAAGAGAGGGCAGCTCCTGTTGTGATAGAGCACCAGTAGGTAGAAGTCTGACTTGGCTCCGTGTCGTTGAGGAGTAGAGCAGTGCCTTGCGGGGTAGTTCACTCTAAAAGTCCTAGTCCCGGTATCGTACGAGGAAAAACCTGTAAAAAACTTCACCTAGTAGTCCGACTCACGAGGCACGATAATGAATATCATAAACTCCACCGATCTCTTCGTTTTGAAACAGTGTCCACAACAAAGGTGCCAGAGGATTGTACCACAGCAGTAATGCTCCCTAGCGGTTCACGTTGCCACTGAGCCACGAGTCCACCAACCACCAGTCCCATTTATCACTTAACATATAATTATAAAAGTTAATTAAAAAATACATACCAAATATTGAGCCTATTGTTTACTACAATTAAGGATTTAAAAACGATTCAACTTAGGGAACACGAGACCTAACAGTGTTAAAAAAAAAGTAATTTTTAATTTGTGAAAGAAAATAGCTATTTTTATTTTTTCTGAAATTTTTGTATCACACTGTTTCATTTTACAGCATATTGAATAAATGAAGAAAAGGTTATATTAAGTTATTATCTTAAAGAAAAGAAAATAACATGAAAATAAGTGTTAAGCAATTAAATTTTCATCAAACCCTTAAACAATTTACAAATAACTACGCCGTTATATAGATGTATTTATAATTTATTTTTATTTTTATTATCTTTCTCATATTTTAAAACGCTTGAATCTGTTGTGACAAAACAAAGCAATAAATGACAAAGAAAATGACATTGGCAATCTAAATTGCAAGAATTGAGAAGAAAATGTTACAATACGCAGATAAACAAATTACACATAAAAACAGTTCGTGGAATAAATTCTGTCAAACACAATAAACCAAAAAATCTGGCGAAGAAGTTGTTTATGAAAAATACACATCAACATTCATTAAATGGGAATTCTTCTAATTTTTGCTCTTTTAATTATGTCGTTGTCTTCTGCTTTTAATTCGTGATAGTTTCGGTGATATGTTAATATGTTTAGCATCGAGGCAGTTGCTGGTTACAAAAATACCGTTTCGGTTTGTTTTGAATAAAAATGAACTTCTGCATTATAAAATGAGAGTCGGGAAGTAATCACCGAGTAATAAGGAATCTAGTTCTTCGAAAGGAAACGAGCAAGTTTCTGTTAAAAATATTCGATTGGATGTTATTGACATTAGGACAGTCGTTTGGGAGATCTTTTAAACGAACTTCTATGCTTGGCGAATGGTATTTTTCTTATTTTCATGCGATTGCATTGGCATATATCTACATATATATATATATATATATATCTCCCTATATATATATATATATATATATATATATATATATAAAATAGAAAATGATGCATGCCAAAAAAGTGCATTGCAGAAAATTACATATCGTGAATATAGTCTCCATGTTCCAATATAAGTGCATACTAATTTTTATGGATATCATTTGAACGGTATTTAAGAGGAAACACTGCAGCACCATCTGATGGCAAGTAAAAATAAAGTGGATAGCGCGAACCTATTTTCCATACTCGAATACATATCGTTACCAATTTTCATAGCGATTGGTTGAACGGTATAAAATTTGATATACGGCAGCAACATCTGTTGGCGATTTACAAGAAAGAGGACAGCATGAAAACAATCTCCATGCTTTGTCAAACACATCAAAAAAATGTCATCAAAATCGGTCAAGTCGTTTAGGAGCAGTTCAGTGACAAACACTCGTACAGAAGAATTATATATTTTTAAGACATATTCTAGCATAACTTACTATAAAACTTTGTAATAAAACTTATTATAAAACATATTATGTTAGGTTAATATGTTTAGCATCCAGTCAGTTGCTGGTTACAAAAATACCTCTTCGAAATGTTTTGAATAAAAATGAACTTCTGCATCATAAAATGAGAGACGGGAAGTAATAGCCGAGTAATAAGGAATCCAGTTCTTCGAAAGGAAACGAGCAAGTTGTTGGTAAAGGTATTAGATTCGGTGTTATTGACGTTTGAGCAGTCTCTTGGAAGTTGATCTTTTAAACGAATTTCTATGCTTGGAGAATAGTAGTTTCGCTTTTTGCGTCTTCATGTGATTGCATTGGCTTCTATCTAAATCTATTTCTTCCTCCTATATCGATATAATTGTATATATCGATATAACAATATATATAGTAAATTTCATTAAACGGTAAGAAACAATTAAACATTTAAGATTGAAATTCACTTCCTGAGACTTTTATTTCACTTCAAAGTAATGAATTACCCCATAATTGCTATTGATTTTATTATTTTCATTCACACTGTAAAGCAATGATTTGCTTGGTTTGTATTTGTAAAATTTCCTATGAGACTGTTACTTATGCTATTATTGCTATGAGAATGTTATTATGCTATTATTTTTAAAATGTAATCGACGCGAAAATAAAAAGTAGCAGATTTTCAGCTTTGGTATACACATCACATTGGCCGTAAAGTGTGAATATATCCATAATATATCCAGATATCCAGATCCATAATATTTAATCGTGTTAAATCAAGTCTAATTATATTAAATCAGATCCAACAATATTAAATAGTGCTAAATCAGATCTAATTATATAAAATCAGATCCAATATTAAATCGTATTAAATCAGGTTCAATTATAATAAATGATATTAAACCAAATCTAATAATATTAGTGTTAAATCAAGTCCAATTACATTAAATCATATCCAACAATATTAAATAATATTAAATTAGATCCAAGAATATTAAATAGTGTTAAATCCGGTCCAATTATATAAAATCTTATTAAATTGGGTTCAATGGTAGGTTTGACGTACGAAATCTAATAAATTTGTATGTTCCATCGCGAAGGGGCTATTTACATATAAGCCTTGAAAATACTGATCTTGTTAACAACTTTTATAAGGAATAACACCACTTTCGTAAATCGAATTTATTACTTAAAGAATAGTGTATAAAAATAACTTTTAAAAAAAAAACTGAAAGATTATAAAAGACTAAATAAAAAGATATTTTTTGAAACTGAGAATCATTTTTCAATTGGTGTCTTACAACATAAAAATTTAATAAAAGGACACCGATGCAAGCACCATGCCATTTCCCAGGCACTGCTCGTGTATCGCCACACGCGAAATTTGTGAAGAACACTGCGAGGAATATCGCTCCACACCAGAGCGAAATCATTATGATCTGTTGCTCACAGAGTCCTAGAGTACACCAAGGAAAGAGTAAGCCCAATTCAGGAGCTGCAGTTAAAGGGAGGAAGAAGAAAGCCGCTTTCAACGAGCACGAAGTTAAAGAAAGACAAGATTCAATACTTTGCCTTGGAGGTATTAAATCTGCTTTTGCTGTCCTCTACCCATTCTTTTCTCTTTCAATTTAAAATGGATAGAGTTTTATAAATCTGCTTCGAAACAGGAGACGTCCGAAAGGAGAAGGTATTAACATTTGACTACTACGAGAAAGATACTCTCGACATCTTTCAAGATGTGTCTTGTGTTGAAAATAGGACATTTTATTGCTGTTCTAGAATTTAAGTCAGATATGGGCAATTTTCTTAGTTTGGGGTTTAAAATATTTTTATGTCTCCAAGTAAAGATCTGTTCAAGTTATTAAATAAAATAAATTAATATTAAATGAAAGAAATTCTCTGCTTTATATTTCCTTTTTCATGATATAACGCTTTGACATAAATTTATAATATAATGAACGACATAGTATAGTAATTAAACTAGCTTTGTAGATCATCTTAGACTATATCTCCGAGACTATCGTTTTATAAATTCAGTGAACCTTGTTTTTCAATTATGCATTTCCCGAACATATCACCGACGGGTGATGAGGGAAGCACATTGCTTTAATCTGATAATCTTTTTTTAATCTGATCTAGCAATATTAAATAGTGTTAAATGAGGTCCAGTTATACTAAATCGTATGAAATCAGGTCCAATTATAATAAATCATATTAAATCAGAACCAATAATAATAAATAGTACTAAATAAGGTCCAGTTATATTAAATATTAAATTAGGTTTAGTGATAGGTCTGACGTACGGCATCTAATAAATTATTGTGTTCCATCACGAAGTTACTTATTTACATATAAGCCTTGAAAATATTGATTTAAAAGGATTAACACCAATTTGGTAAATCGAAGTCATTTCCTAAGACAATGTATAAAAATAACTTTAAAAAAGACGGAAAGATAAAAAAAGACTAAACAAAAGATCTTTCCCTGGAACTGAGAATCATTTTTCGCTTGGTGTCTTACAACATAGAAATTTAATAAAAGGACACCGAAATCTTACTCTAAACTTTCCTCAATTCTATTTACGATGAAAGATCCATGCCATTCTCGTGCATCGATAAACGCAAAATTTGTGAAGAACACTGCAAGAAATATCGCTCCACACCAAAGCGAAATCATTATGATCTGTGGCTCACAGCGTCCTAGAGTACACCGAGGAAAGAGTAAGCCCAATTCATGTGCTGCAGTTATAGGGAAGGAAAAAGCGGCTTTCGACGATCCTGAAGTTAAAGAAAGACACAAGATCGAATACTCTGCCTCGGAGGGATTAAATCTGAATTTGCTGTCCTTCACCCGTTCTTTTCTCTTTCAATTTAAAATGGATAGTTTTATAAATCTGCCTGGAAAGAGTAGATGTCTGATAGGAAAAGGTATAAACATTCCACTACTACGAGAAAGGTTTTCTCGACATCTTTCAAGATATGTCGTGTATTGAAAATAAGAAATTGTATCGCTGTTCTAGAATTTAAATCAGATATGGACAATCTTTCTTGTTTGAGGATCAAAATATTTTTATGTCTCCAGTAGAGATCTGTCCAAATTAGTAAATACAATAAATTATTATTAAATGAACTAAATCAAATTGCTACTTCATATTTAATTTTTTATGATATAATGCTTTGACATAAATTTATAATATAACGAACGACATAACGGTTTAGTAAGAAAACTAATCTTGTACTTGAACTCCGGCACTATCATTTTTTAAAATCAGTGGGCTTCTTGTTCCAATTATGATACGAACAGCTCACCGATGTTCATGGTGTGAACAGCTCCCCGACGAGCTTTGCTGGACTACTTTGGCTATCAATTGCAGACGTTTACACACGTTATAGCATTCATCATCGAGTCTATCCATGTTTGAAGACTGTAAGAGGAAGGGACGCATAGGTTCTCCTACGAGTCGAGCGGTTAGCAATTTTGTCACTGGTAGCAGTGTGTTCAATCACAAAGTGTTCAATATCATTGCAATTATGCTTGTCCAAATTTCTGATTATTATGTATCGTCTAAAAAACCATCAAGGTTTACATTTATTTAAGCTGCCTGAAAGGCAAATGTTTTTTTTTCTTTCCAGTATTCTGAGTCGATGTTAAACGAACGCGCTATGTTTCACCCCAGCACCAGTGTGATTAACTTCAAGAAAGTGGATGACTCAGGATAGGGAGATGCCCATATGTGATTCAAATGGTCAAGGTATACCTGTGTATATACAGTGATTTACAATATCTTTCTCTTGTGGAACTGTGATTAATTTTTTTGAATTGGATGAGATATTTAGAAAAAATTTAGTAGTTCTAAATTAGTTCAGAGTTATAACTAATAACTCTGAACTAACTTATCTTACAGTAAATGAATGTTTTGTTTTCGATATGGACGTCGCGATCCTCATAAAGTACCACAAGTATCTCAGGCTCTCAAAAACAAATTTACAAAGATAACTGTTTTTGCTCTAATCACACTATAATTATGACTAAGACTACGTTCTGTAAGAGAAAAACTTAAAGAACTCTTTTGAGTTATTGACTCTTGATGCGAGATGCACACACGACTTCACACACGCACTAGACGAGTTTTCTGAAAGCAGTAACTATAACGTGGGACACCAATTGATACTGGTCACGATGACAATTCTTCTACTTGTAATGGTCACGATGAGTTTTCAGTTAAGTTATTTGTAAGTCCAATTCCTGACCAGTATGAAGAAGCGTGCAGCTTTGAATCCTCTGGTTTTATCCATTTCAGTCATTAAATTCAGAAACTAAGAGAGTCAATGACTATTAATACAATGAACATGAAGCATCTCGCATCCATACTAAGACTGCCTGGTGAGAATTTCGTGGGTTTTCCTCCATACTATAAGCAAATGTGGGCAAATTTCTTCCGGAAGATACTCTCAGCGCTTGTTGGCAGACTGTTCGTGGCACACACAAATGGAACTCGAAGTCCACAAATGCTCGACAAAAAAATCATTTGTTAGAATTACTGTATAAAAATAACTCAGATTTTTTATCATAAAATCAGTAGAAGTAAACTGTTATGTAGTTAAAATTTTGAAAATTATTTACACATAATTAATTCAAAAATATTGGTGATTATGTTTGTATGTATTTAGATCGGATAGCTCATGTAATTAGTAAAGAAATAAGACGATTGTGTTGATTCTGATGTTTAAAACAAGCATTTTAAATTTTCAATAGAAATATTCCTTCTGAAAAAACAAGTTTCTCGCTGGTGTAACATTCAGTTCAAGTCTTTCATATATATATATATATATATATATATATATATATATATAATATATGCTTATCCTATTTGGTAGGCTACGATAACTATGCCCAGCACAAGAACTCGTGTGGTCTCATGGAAGGAAGGAAAAGGGAGGGGTAGTTTCTGATGCGATTTAGCACCCAAAACTAGAAATCTGACTTGGTTCCGAGCCGCTGGAGAAGGAGGGTAGTGCCTTCCGGGAGGACATTTAGGGGGGAAACTATGTCACATTTGAGCATCGTATGGGAGAAAACCCAGACAACTCCCATCAAATAGTCCGACTCACTAGGTAAGATGATGAACATCACAAACGCTATCCCCGTTTTTTTTTAAACATTGTCTACAACAAAGTCGCCAGGGGATTGAAAATCCGCCCTAATGCTCACTTTGCCACTGAATCGCGAGTAAGGCAAATATATATATAATATTATTAATCAAATCCATTATTATTAGTAATAAAATAGTAATTTAGTTAATGCATTTAAATCATTGATTATTCGTCGATATTTGAAACTTTTTTAAATTAGCAATTGTGTGTGAGTTTTTTTAATTGTATTTATTCAATACATTCAGTTACAAAGTAACAGAATTAGATGTATTACTTGCTTCTGTTTAAAAAAATATTATCAAATCCTATTCACAAATCAAATTAGTTTCATTAAATTTATTAATTTAGTACTTTTCAAATAAGGAATTTGATAATAACAACGTAATATACGAATATTAAGATGATTTCAGTTTTAAATTATTTAAGATTAACGCAAATTTTTCAAATTCAATAAACGTTACAATTAAATAAATTTTTGGAATATTTTTAACACTTCACCAAGACTGCATTTGACATTAAAATATCTTTATGCAAAACATAATGATCTAATTGTTGCAAATAAAAGGAACAAATTACATATCTGGAATGTAAATTAGAACACCTCTATAATTAAAACTTGCAATCCAACTCTGAATCCGCGGAATTATAAATTTTTAAAGAAAAAGAATTTTTCATAATGGTACAATTATTTAAATTCTGCAATTGTTGTTTTAAGACACTTACGTATTATTACGTGCTTTTACTTTTCATTATCAGTGAAAATTTATATTTTAAGAATGTTTAAATATTTCATTTCAAAATTTATTGTCTGTTGAACAATTTTAGAAGAAAAAGGAGATTTAAAACATAGATGATTTTTTTTTGTATACATACATGCATTGGTAACGATTATTATAATAGAAACTGTTTTCAGGATTAATTTAAATACTCAATATTGTTGAAATAAATTAAATATTCAGCATTATAAAATGACATATATTGTATTTTTTAAATGATGGAATGAAAATATGTAGCTT
>BPLQ01001308.1:0-11175 GCA_021605075.1 Caerostris darwini
AATCTTGCAACCCAGAATATTTCGCCAATTTTCCGCCAATTTCTTTAGGGTTGCAATTCTATAATTAGAGGAATCCGTAGCTTCATTTTCCAAACAATATAATGACTATTTATTGTTATTGTGATTATATTATTATTTGCAGTAAATAAGAACAGAAATATATATTCTTTTAAATTAGTATCCCAATAAATTACTGATTATTCCGAACTTATTCTTACAACGTACGTCGGTCACTGATTCAGAACATAAACAATATTTATGAAGTTGCCACTCAGGAAAGTAAGAAACAAACAAGAAAAACGATTTTTTTATTTATTAATAACTTATATTTTATTCTTAAATAATTAATTTTCTTTTTAAAGATGTTCGTTTAGTTAGGATTTTGTGACAACCGTAATTAGAATTCGCTCGGAATATTTGAAGCTTTAGCTTTTTAGAACGCTAGTTAACGTTACAATTTAAATTTTTAATAATTAAAATGAATTAATATTAATAAAATAATGTGTCCGGAACATTTGATAATTATCTGGCAGAGTGCATGTGGCGGCGCCAGCACAAATGTGACATCCGCAAAATAATTTATGATTTCACCGATGAAATAAAATGTTTGTTTCCACCACAGAGGAAGGACATACCACAATAAAAGGCAAGTTATTCTGTAGTTTTTTCTTCTTTTTTATCTTTTGTTAATATTAATTTATCATTCGAAATCGGCTTCGTAAAGAACAGGACTTATTTTATGACATTACAAAAAAAAAAAAAAAAAAAAAAAAAGAATTAGCGAATAACTTCGGTGAAGTTTTATCGTATCGAAATTTTATCAATTAACAGCGATTATTATCTTTGTTTAAACGATACTTTTTTGTGACTTAGCAAAATAAAATTCCACATAATAATTTGGCGATAAAGCGATTTAATTTGGTGTGAAAGCAATTTAGGAATAAAATGTTGACAAAATAATGATATATTTTGGCACTAAAGCGGCAATATGTGGCGTAAAAAGAAAACATTAAAAAGTTGACATAATAGTGGTAAAAATTTGGCGATAAAGCGATATAAAGTGGCGTAAAGGCATTTTAGATATAATTTTGGTTAAAATCTAGGATTCTGTACCCTTTGTGCCAAACACATCGCCAAGTTGCCAAGTCGGTAAGTAAGCATAGAAATGAATGGGCCAGGTAGTTTGCGTGGTAAAATGAGATTACGCCAAAATCCTTTACTGTGTTGCCAAATCGCCAAGTAAACAGACAAAAAGGTTGCCTAAGTTCGGTGTCATTGTAAAGTGCTATTTCGCCAAAATTTATAGTTAAACAGTGCATTTACGCCAACATTAGCAGCCAAATAGCTATTACGTCAAAGTTTATTCCTGAAAAGGCTTTGAAGCAGAAGTTTATAGCTTTAACGCCAAATATTATCACTATCCTTTATCGCCAACATTTATAGCTTTATAGCCATTTTTCACTAAGCAAATTTTGTTATATAACTTCTTTTAAGCCAAAAAATTTTTAAGCCATTACTTAAAAATGCTTTATCGCCAATATTTATTGCGGTTAAAATCTAGGATACTGTACCCCTGAGGAAGTCGCCAATCTTGCAACCCTGAATATTTCGCCAATTTTGCGCCAAATTCTTTAGGGTTGCAATACTATAATTAGAGGAATTCGTAGCTTCATTTTCCAAACAATAAAATGACTATTTATTGTTATTGTGATTATATTATTATTTGCAGAATACTTATTTGCAGTAAATAAGAACAGAAATATATATTCTTTTAAATTAGTATTCCAATAAATTACTGATTATTCCGAACTTATTCTTACAACGTACGTCGGTCACTGATTCAGAACATAAATTAGTATTTCAATAAATTACTGATTATTCCGAACTTATTCTTACAACGTACGTCGGTCACTGATTCAGAACATAAACAATATTTATGAAGTTGCCACTCAGGAGAGTAAGAAACAAACAAGAAAACGATTTTTTTATTTATTAATAACTTATATTTTATTCTAAATAATTAATTTTCTTTTTAAAGATGTTCGTTTAGTTAGGATTTTCTGACAACCGTAATTAGAATTCGCTCGGAATATTCGAAGCTTTAGCTTTTTAGAACGTTAGTTAACGTTACAATTTAAATTTTTAATAATTAAAATAAATTAATATTAATAAAATAATGTGTCCGGAACATTTGATAATTATCTGGCAGATTGCATGTGGCGGTGCCAGCACAAATGTGACATCCGGAAAATAATTTATAAATAAAATAATCCACAGAGAAAGGACATACCAAAATAAAAGGTAAGTTATTCTCTAGTTTTTTCTTCTTTTTTATCTTTTGTTAATATTAATTTATCATTCGAATTCGGCTTCGTAAAGAACATGACTTATTTTATGACATTACAAAAAAAATAAAAAAAAAAAAAAAGAATTGGCGAATAACTTTGGTGAAATTTTATCGTATCGAAATTTTATCAATTAACAGCGATTATTATCTTTGTTTCAACGATACTTTTTTGTGACTTAGCAAAATAAAATTCCACATAATAATTTGGCGATAAAGCGATTTAATTTGGTGTGAAAGCAATTTAGGAATAAAATGTTGACAAAATAATGATATATTTTGGCGTTAAAGCGGCAATATGTGGCGTAAAAAGAAAACATAATAGTGGTAAAAATTTGGCGATAAAGCGATATAAATTGGCGTAAAGGCATTTTAGATATAATTTTCTTGGCATAATAGCGCTCAATTTCAGCGTAAAAGTGGTTTCATTTGGCGCAAAAGTATTCCAGAGATAAAAAATTTTAGTGATAAAAATTTGGCGATAAAGCATCAACTTTTGGCATAAAAGCGCCTCAAAAAACAAGATTCACATAGTGAAAATGTTTGGCTATAAAGTGATAAATATTGGCGATAAAGCACTTTTTGGCTTAAAAGAAGTTATATAACAAAATTTGCTTAGTGAAAAATGGCTATAAAGCGATAAATGTTGGCGATAAAGGATAGTGATAATATTTGGCGTTAAAGCTATAAACTTCTGCTTCAAAGCCTTTTCAGGAATAAACTTTGACGTAATAGCTATTTGGCTGCTAATGTTGGCGTAAATGCACTGTTTAACTATAAATTTTGGCGAAATAGCACTTTACAATGACACCGAACTTAGGCAACCTTTTTGTCTGTTCACTTGGCGATTTGGCAACACAGTAAAGGATTTTGGCGTAATATCATTTTACCACGCAAACTACCTGGCCCATTCATTTCTATGCTTACTTACCGACTTGGCAACTTGGCGATGTGTTTGGCACAAAGGGTACAGGATCCTAGATTTTAACCAAGTTCGGAATAATCAGTAATTTATTGGAATACTAATTTAAAAGAATAAATATTTCTGTTCTTATTTACTGCAAATAAGTATTCTGCAAATAATAATATAATCAAAATAACAATAAATAGTCATTATATTGTTTGGAAAATGAAGCTACGAATTCCTCTAATTATAGTATTGCAACCCTAAAGACATTGGCGAAATATTCAGGGTTGCAAGATTGGCGACTTCCTCAGGGGTACAGTATCCTAGATTTTAACCAATTTGCTTAATGAAAAATGGCTATAAAGCGATAAATGTTGGCGATAAAGGATAGTGATAATATTTAGCGTTAAAGCGATAAACTTTGGCTTCAAAGCCTTTTCAGGAATAAACTTTGACGTAATAGCTATTTGGCTGCTAATGTTGGCGTAAAAGCACTCTTTGGCTATAAAATTTTGCGTTATAAATTTTTTTAAAAAATGGCCCTTAACTATGATACCGAACTTAGGCAACTTTTTTGTCTGTTTACTTGGCGATTTGGCAACACAGTAAAGGATTTTGGCGTAATATCATTTTACCGCGCAAACTATCTGGCCCATTCACTTCTATGCTTACTTACCGATTTGGCAACTTGACGATGTGTCTGGCACAAAGGGTACAGGATCCTAGATTTTAACCCACTCTTAACCACTCTTACAACTGAATGTATGTTTGCAGCCAATAATGTCCACTTGTATTCATTATTGTTACACATGCATTATTATAACAATGTGAGCATATGAATTCAACAATGCGAATTTTTGGTAGTGTTTTTGAAGCAAAACATTGTTGAAATACTACTGTGCTCAAAAAGTAAAACCAATTTTAAATTTATATTTCTAGGGCACATGTAATTTCAATTTTTTTCCTTTTTTAGGTTGCTGGCACCGTCCTGCACATCTGTGTGAAATTTCACGTCAAAATATGCAGGCCATATTTTTTGGCAAGACAACTCTTGGTTTTTGCATCACGATAATGCGCCAGCTCACACCTCGTGATTTTTTCACCAAAAATGAAATCCATATCGTTCCACAACCACCGTACTCATCTGATTTATCACCAAACAAAAATAAGGCACAGATAAAATTCACAAATAATTTAGATAACCTAAATAATTCTATCTCATCGTTAATACGTAATTTTCCACCACTTCAACTTCATTGTTCAATATTTTTCCTTCGTGATCTTAGTTTCCAAACCAAACAATCAACCACAAACCTTTGGTTAAAAATATTTTTCAGCATCATAAAAAGCATCATTAGAACAATTTCCTCGCCTCCGATGCTTCTCAAATTTTCATGCGCATTCAATAGCAGCTATAAATGTTCCTTGGATTATTCTTACAGATAGGTTGCAACAGTGTTGTTTTACCAGCGAAGCTCTTGCAATTTCATTATTTCTCTCGCCATACCTCCAATCAATTCATTATTATATTATTTTAACAGATAGTATTAAAAGCCATCAGAAATAGCAACTTTCAGTTCATACTCGGTCATTTAATTTCAAAAGCAGTTCACTTTTATTTGGGTTCCTGATCAGAATCGCAGAGAAAGAGTTAGCGGATTATCGTTCTAAAAAGGCACGGATGATCAATTGCAGGTGACCAAATACATAAATAATTTTATAATTTAATTGTTATCAAAACTGCAATGTCTATGCAAGGGAGAGACTTGATAAATACATAAATCGGAAAGTTCTTTAATTGGTCTCGAGGAGGAAGGAAGAGGGAGCAATCTCCTGAGAAGTACCTGTATGGGAGTTTTGATTCAAAATGGTAATGGTGCAATGTTGCAAGACCTTTAATTTAGATTCTAGAATGCTGATCTCCTACATATTTAATTGTGAAGGACATAGCTCAGAATATCCAGCATTGAAAGATAAATAATTGGAATCATACTACAGTACCCAAAAAGTAAGACCAATTTTTATTTTTTTCATAAACTCTTCATTTATTCTTCCATATTTATTTCACCGCCTTCAAAGTAATCCCCTCCTGACACAATGCACTTATGTCAACTTTTTTCCAATCCTCAATGCATGATAAACAGTCATCGGCAGGAATGGCCTTCAGAGCGCGCGCCGATACACGTTGAATCTCTTCAATCGACTCAAAACGGTGTCCCCGGAGTGGTCTATTGAGTTTGGGGAATAGCCAGAAGTCGCACGGGGGGAATACAGTGGTTGTGGAACGTTGTGGGTTTCTTTTTTGGCAAAAAAGTCACGAAGTATGAATGCAGTGTGAGCTGCCGCATTCAGTGTTCTCGGCACCGATCGAGATTTGACGCATTTGAGGACCAAAATGGAATTAACCGATACTTTTGAAATTCCAACATCATCAGCAAGGTCTCTAATTGTTAATAGATGGTTTGCAAACACCAAATATTTAATTTTTTGGACGTGAACTTCGTCGGTTGAGGTTGATGGTCGACCAGAGGGCTCTTCGTCTTCAACGCGTTCTCGCACTTATTTGAACTGTTTATACCATTTCTAAACATTTCTTTCCGATATAGGAATGCTCACCAAATGCCTTCTGCAACATTCTATACGTTTCCGCAAACAAAATTGAATTCAAGTTCTGTGATCAATTCATTCAGACATTTCAAAAATCGCCGGAATCAGTTTGAGCGTCTCCCAAAGCCAAGCGTAATTCAAACACTAATGAATATTTTGATGTGAAATTCCCCATAGATGTCAAGGACAGTGACAAACAACCTAAAAAAGAAAGAAATGAAATTCCATATGCCCGAGAAATTTAAATTGAAAAATGGTTTTACTTTTTGGGGCACAGTAGTAAGCACATTATTATTTACTATACACTGAAGTGACAAAAGTCATGGGATACCTCTTAATATCGTGTCGGCCCTCCTTTCGCCCGGCGAAGTGCAGCAACTCGACTTGGCATGGACTCAACAAGTCGTTGGAAGTCTTCTGCAGGAATATTGAGCCATGCTGTCTCGATAGACGTCCATAATTGTGAAAGCGTTGATGGTGCAGGATTTTGGGCACGAACAGACCTCTCGATGATGTCCCATAAATGCTCGATGGGATTCATGTCGGGCGATCTAGGTGGCCAGATCATTCGTTGGAATTGTCCAGAATGTTCTTCAAACCAATCGCGAACAGTTGTGGCCCGGTGACATGGCGCATTGTCATCCATAAAAATCCCATCGTTGTTTGGGTACATGAAGTCCATGAATGGCTGCAAGTGATCTCCAAGTAGCTGAACATAAGCATTTCCAGTCAATGTTCGGTCCAGTCGCACCAGAGGACCAAGTCCATGCCATGAAAAAACAGCCCACACCATTACGGAGCCACCACCAGCTTGAACAGTGCCTTGCTGACAGTTTGGGTCCATGGCTTCGTGGGGTCTGCGCCACACTCGAAGCCTACCATCAGCTCTTACCAACTGAAATCGTGACTCATCGGACCAGGCCACGGTTTTCCATTCATCTAGGGACCAACCGATATGCTCACGTGCCCACGAGAGTCGCTGCAAGCGATGTCGTTCTGTCAGTAAAGGCACTCGAGTCGGTCTTCTGCTGGAATAGCCCCCGTTCCTTGTACGTCCCACATTGATTTCTGCGGTTATTTGACGCAGTGTTGCTTGTCTGTTAGAATTTACGACTCCTTGCAGACGTCGCCGGTCTCGGTCGTTAAGTGCAGGCGGTCGACCACTGCGCTGTCCATGGTGGGATGTTTTGCCTGAAATTTCATACTCTCGGCACACTCTTGACACAGTGGATCTGGGAATGTTGAATTCAATAACGATTTCCGAAATGGCATGACCCATGCGTCTAGCTCCAACTAACATTCCGCGTTCAAAGTCTGTTAATTCTCGTCGCGCGGTCATCATCACGTCAAAACCTCTTCACATGAATAACTTGAACAGAAATGAAAGCTCTGCGAAAGCGCTGCGCATTTATACCTGTTCTACGCGATGCTACTGCCATCTGAAAATTTGCATATTGCTATCCCATGACTTTTGTTACTTCAGTGTATTACAATTATTAATTTCCCAATTGCAAAACTTCACAGAACAATAATTTCGTAAATTATCATCTAAATGTTCAATAATTTTATGATTATTCTCTAATCCATATCATGATTAGTTTTCATTTATATATATTTGGTCATTCAGCATTGGTAAAAAAAACGTGTTAGATTTTCTATAAAAGCTAGAACATAAATTCAAATAAGAAAAAGGAAATCAAAAACTGTAATCATAGTAAATTGTACACAATAAAATTTAATTACTATAATAAGAACATTTAATTTAATGAATTGAATTAAGTATTTTGCATAAAGTACTTATTCATAAGTTTATAGTAAGTAAAAGAAACTATAAAATAATTATTAGAACACTGCAATGATAACGATAAACAAAATTGAAAGACATCGATGAGCGTGCATCATTTAATGAAAATATTTTGTTAAAATTTCCGAGATTTTCAATATAGGCTGTCAAATCTGTTCACAGCAATTATGCGAGATGCTGGAGGGTCAATTGTCTAAGTGGATATTTTGAACCTTGCAAGGGAATCAAAGAATTTGGAATTTGTATTACATGTGTTTTGTCGCATTTTTATTATACTATTTAGACTTTGACCACCTATTTGTAATTAGCTGCATTACGATAGAATTTATTTAATTACACTGAAAACGTACAAGAAGCAAAAGCTTTTATTAAACAAATATTAAAATCTATTGAACTCCTCAAGGTGAATCCTCGTTTGCTAAGATCACACGCTGTTCATTTGCTTTCAAATGGCCTCCCAAGAGTTCACGTCGAGAGAAGGATTTACCACCCATAAATTATGGTAAAAGAAAGAAATGTCGGTGACCCTTTTTCCTCAATGAAATTGTGCATGCTATTTTAGGTGAGAATTCCGTGAATATGCTTTGGTACAAGTAGGAGACTTGGAGTGCGGTTCTCAAAAATGAGTGCTCACGTGCCCGTTTAATGCATCTTTTTGAGAAAATGTTTCTCCGCATTGAAAAGGACGCTCTCCGGTATGGGTCCTCACATGGCGCTGAAGGCTGCCGTTCCGACTAAATGCTTTGCCGCACTGAAACGGACACTTGAAAGGTCGCTCTTCGGTGTGAGTTAAGGCATGACTAAGATTGCATGAGTGGTAGTCGCAAAAGGGACATTGATGTATCTTCACACTGCCTTCATATCTGCTAAAAATCCCTGCAAAAGAAAATAAGAATTAACTTGCTTTTATTGATAGACATTAGAGTTTAACTCAAAAAATGCATCTAAATGCCAAAATGTAAATATATATATAGATAAAATAAAAATTAACTATAAAATAACTATAAATAACAATATATTAATATATAACTATATAAAATAACTATAAATTAATTAAAAGTAACTATACAGATTTAATAGGTACTGTGAAATTTTTTATATTATATTTATATGAAAAAAATTCCACAATTAAATTTTTTTATTTTCAATATTGCTTTGCGTCGCGAATGTCTGGCAAATAAGTGAGAGATTCTTGCATTTTTTAAGCGTACGTTTCCCTTTCCACGCAATCGGTGGGCGAAGTGTTTCTTGAAAATTCCAAACCTTTTTTTTCACTTTAATTTCGGTAAAAAAAAAAAAAATATATTAGCAGTTTATGCATCACATAAGAATAAAATGTCTTAATAAATTTGAAAAAATTCTTTGAATTTATGAAAGTTATATTACAATAACTAATTTGCTAACTGCAAAACTTCACAGAACAATAATTCCCTAAATTATCATCCAAATTATCACTTCATTTATGTTTGGCCTATATTTGGCCATGTCATTCACCGATATTTGGCCATTCATCATTGCAATACAAAACGTGCTTGTTTTTCTTTAAAAGCAAGAACATAAATTCAAATAAGTAAAATTGAATCAAAAACTGTAAACATCAGATTATATTAAATTCCAAAACGCCACATCACAGTAAATTGTACACAATAAAATTCAATGACTATAATAATAACATTTAATTTAATTAACAGAATTACGTATTCTGCATAAAGAACGTATTAATAAATAAAATAAACTACAAAATAATTATTAGAACACTGGAATAATAGCAATAACCCTATTTTGAAAGGCATCGATGAGCGTGCAATATTTAATGAAAACATTTGATTAAAATTTCCGAGATTTTTCAACATAAGCTGTTAAAACAGTTCACAGGAAATATGCGAGAGGCTGGAGGGTCAATCTTCTAAGTGATATTTTGAACCTTGCACGAGAATCAAGGATTATGGATCTGGATTAAATGGATTTTGTCGTATTTTAAATATACTAATTAGGCTTTGTCACCTATTTGTAATTAGTTGCGTTGTTGTTACGATAGAATTTATTCAAATGCACTATTAATTGGAGAAAATTAAAATTACAGGGTACAGAAAAAAAACTAGAAATTAATAGTTTAAAAAAACTAAAAAACACGCTTTTAGAGTTAATCAAATTAAAAAGTAAAAAATAATTGTTAACATAAGAATAAAATGACTGACGAGAAAATGAATGTGACTGTTCTAAAAGCGTGGGCTGCTCGATATCAATCGTTATAATTTTTCATTAGTTTCATTTCGAAATGCAGAGTTAGTTTTAAAATGTCATACAAAGCACCCCACGCTTTTAGAACAGTGACATTCATTTTCTCGTCAGTCATTTTATTCTTATGTTAACAATTATTTTTTACTTTTTAGTTTGATTAACTCTAAAAGCGTCTTTTTTAGTTTTTTTTTAACTATTAATTAATTTTTTACTTTTTAGTTTGATTAACTCTAAAAGCGTGTTTTTTTAGTTTTTTAAAACTATTAATTAATTTTTTACTTTTTTGTTTGATTAACTCTAAAAGCGTGTTTTTTAGTTTTTTTAAACTATTAATTTATTGTTTACTTTTTAGTTTAACAAACAAACAAACATTCTGGTGAAACTAATATAATAGTGTATTAAAAAGAATCAACTGTTTTCTTTCTGAAAAATGCCTGTAAATGTTTCTTTGCAGCTTAAATAGTGTATATGAGGAGAAACAGATCTGCAGGGGAAAAAGTCAGTTACATACATACATACAAACATACAGGTGAAGCTAATAAAAGCGTATTAAAAAAAACTTTATTTAACAAATATTAAAATCGATTCAACTCATCAATAACAATCCTCTTTTGCTAAGATCACATGTTGTCGATTTGCTTTCAAATGACCCCCTAAGAGAAAAGACCCATCCCTATCGAGAGAAGACCCTATCGAGGGAAGACTTTGCTACCCGTAAGATATTGCAAAGGACAGAAACCTCGGTGGCCTTTTCCTCCATGCCATTTTAAATTTGAATTCAGTGAAATTGCTTTGGGATAAATAGTAGACTTGCAGAGTGGTTCTCAAGTATGAGTGTTCATGTTCTCATTTAATTCATCTGTATGAGAAAATATTTTTTTACAAGAAGAGCACTGGAAAAGACCTCTCCGGTATGGGTCCTCACATAACCCTGTAGGGCACTGTTCTCCGTAAACGCTTTGCCACACTGAAAAGGACACTCGAAAGGTCGCTCTCCGGTGTGGGTTAAGACATTGCTTTTCCCATAACTACGATAGTGTGAGTGGTATTCACAAAAGGAACATTGATGTATCTTCTTATTGTCTTCATATCTGCTAACAATCCCTGCAAAAGAAAATAAGAATTAGTCTGCATTTATTGATGGATACTAAAGTTTAACTCAAACAATTCAAATTGATAAAAAATGCATATTATATATGAATATATATATTAGTAATATTATATATATAATATATAATATTACTAATTACTATATATACTAATTGTATGTAT
>BPLQ01001309.1:0-26476 GCA_021605075.1 Caerostris darwini
TATATATTAGATATATATAAATAAATAACTTATTGTACATTAAATTTATTGTTTAATTCCTTTTTACTTTTCCCCCAGAAATGTTTGAAAATTATAATCAAGATCTTAATGAAACGTTATGATTTACAAATTTTAAGAAGATTTGGTTTGGTTTGTCATTCTACGGTAATTTTATGCACACTGGGTTAATTAGCCCGTGTCCTACAGTTTAACGTGGATTCCGAACCACTCACACACATCCATGCCACCGCCAGAGGCCACTAAACATGATATCTGTGGCACCAACGACCAGAGCGCTGGCCAATTGGCTATCCGGCCGCATTTTTGGAAGAATATAAAATAATATTTTTCTTTGATAAATACCGAAAACCCTTTTCTTATATAATTTAGTATCCATCTACAGCAACTTGTTTTGCAATGAGTACGACTTATGAAGGACTGCTATAATGCATAGGCATTATGCTTCTACAATTTTGAAGTATCTTGTGGGTTCCCACACACCATATTTCCTCCTCGATCGCAACGAAAAGACTTGCAGGCCTATTGATTTATTGCAGCCGTCGTAGTGAAAGACAGGAATCTGGATTTGACTGTGTTTTGAGATATATTGTCGCGTAGATATTGAGATATATTGTCGTATTGAGATATATTGTCGCTAGAATTGTAAACGATAAATTGTCATCAAACAACAAAAAAGGACAAAATTCGAATCCATGAACATTCTATCATACGACAGATATCGTGTTCAACTTTGAAAATGATTTCGCATATTATGAAATAGTACACAACATTTCTGGCAACAAAAAGAAAAGTAATAAGCAAGATAAAAATAACAGTGAGATGAAGTGATTGATCGATTAGATAAAAAAAAAAAATTGGAGAAACAAGAGACTTTGAATAACACTTATTACGAACAAGAAATATCATAAAAGAAAATTTAAATTTCCGTTACTAATAAGATTAGAGATATTTCGTAAAAAATGAAGTATTGTCACCGTCTTGTAACGCGCATCCTCAGTCAGATCGAATATCCAAGAAAAAGATAGGACTTTGTACCCGAAAGCACCCTGCAGAATGTTTCGTGGGTCCTCGTATTTTCTCACATATTTCAACACAATAGGTTCATCGGTTTCTAGTGAAGAATTGACACAACGGAGATCGGGATTGCCTAAATCTGTGGAGTTTAACTTGGGATGGGTATGTTTTGGTTTGAAATCTGAAGTAGGGTGTCCTGCTTTTGAATTGTAGGAAATAGTCCATGACACGGTGTAAGGCTATTTAAATGAATAAATTCCAGAAAATAAATAAATCACTGATCTGTTTTCTTTTTTCCTTTTTTTTTGTAGTGTCTTTTATTTCATTGAAAATCGAGTTAAAATGGACGAAAAGCGATTGAGAGTTCAGTATTTTCCTAAATTTTCTTCTACTTTGAAGCAGTCGTTATTCGTGGAATGTTCCGCCCCGCTATTAAAGTATTTAGGAACTTCAGCTGAGCAGGACGCTGCGTTTTCACATTTGACAGGATTTTTACAATTATGAATCAGACGTGTAAAAGAGAAACATTACCGACACCGTCGGGATTTCTAAAAATAAAAGGAGATATTCTGTTGTGCGAGCCATAATTTGCCGTACTCATAATTCTGTTTCTAAAATAGTTACTAACATCAGTATGAATAAGACAGACTTTATTCGTTTTCCTGAAAATCTACGGAGTTCCATTACTATAAAACTGTATACCCCTTTCAGTTCTTCTGCGAGATCAGCCAGGTATATATTGTCGGGGATGTTGTGCAATATGTAGCGAGTGTAGATTTTTATATTTAAAGAAATGCAGATATTGTAATGCCCATAACAGCCTTCATATTTGCCGATTCGCGAGTTGTGACAAAAAATCGGTAAACATGAGTAATGTATCCTATCTGCCAATGCTCACATAATCGATGCGTTTTAAAGTAGTTATTTTGGAGGAAAGGTTGTCATTCAGCACTTTAGGATGTGCTTTGGGAGTAACATTACTAGACTTTGAGAACTATACTAAAGCATCGTGCACCATGTTGAAAAGCGATCTATAGATAGCGGTTAACTTTAAATTGCATATCTTCCATAGGACTACACTCCATGATATTTGAGTTTACAGCGGTATCCGCCGTGGTGAATGGCGAAGAAACACTTGTGAAAATGGTAGGACTTCCTTGACCTACATTTTACAGGAAAACAAAACAAACAAATGGATAAAAAATAGAATATAAAATGAAATGGCAAAAAATATTAAAATTGACTTATTAATATGTAGGTGACTAAAGAAAAATGGCATAAAAAAAGAAAAAAACACAATCTGAAAACGTTAATAAATGGAATGAACTGCGAAATAAAGCACTATAATGTTTACTGCGGGGCCTGATGGCCGAGTAACTAGCTCCCTGGCGTTGAGTACCACAGATTTCGGGTTCGAGACACGACGGTGACATGAATGTTTGTAATGTTTCGTAAAAGACTTTAAAAGGTAGATTATTGTCTAATATGACTGCGGAGAGTTGGGCGTAGGGCTGGCAACCCTGCGTCGTAAAAATAAAAACATCTCATATTTCGGCATCTAGCAGAAGGCAGAATTCCTTCGTACACCAAGCTGTCGTTGCGCCATTGAAGAGAAATGTTTATTAAAATGTAAGCTCACTTTTACTCAGCGAAAAGTGAGCAACTTATAACTGGTGTTTTGATTTCCAAAACACGGAAGTTTTCAGTTTTGTATAGCTTGTTAAGCTTAAATTCTCTGTTGCAGTTGTTCTTTAATGTGATCTAGATTACTGCAAGCAGAGCCTAAATAATAAAACTTCAAATAAAATATTTTATATTAAATTGCTGTAAAGGATATTTTATCGTCAGGATATTTTATCGGATATTTTACTTATCAGACAGAAATTAAATTTTCTTTTATTTATGAAAAATAGTTTTACCTTTTCTGTTCAGTTCAACTGACACTTCATAGCAAGATAATCAAAGTCTGAAGATTTTGAATCCATTTTGTGGGAATTTGGATTTTATTCCATATTAATCTCCACTGAAATTACGCTGGGATAGAATTTATTTTCTAAATATAAGAGTAAAACGGTTTTATTCAATACTTATCATTTTGACAAAAATAAATAGAAATTTTTTTATTAGACACCAAAACTATATGAGTGCAAAAAAGGCATTTTCACAATAATTATATAAAAATGGCGCCCCTTTCTTATTTTAGTAGATACAGGAAGGCATATACCATATTTTTTCTCATCCAACCACCCTTACAGATTTTTTTTTTTTTTTTTAATATCCGCCATAATCAAACATTTTTTCTAATAGTAGTAAAAGTTATGTAGAGTGTAAAATTCATTGGCAATTTTAATCCTAAAATATTTTTGATGCAAGCTATGGTCTGGGTAATTGAAGAATATTCTTAAATAAAACGCTGTGAAAGATTTTTATCTTCTATCATAAATTGTCCCAGATAGTATTAAGTCTGTTACTTGTACTCAATATCAATTTTGTACTTTTGTACAACTAACTGTTTTATTTAACTTTTACAACTGCTACAACAACTATTTTACTTAAACTGTTTGGCACATCAGACGTAAATGTCCCTCGAGTCTCAGAATATTTCCTCCATTTTTTGGTAGATTTAGATTTTACTTGGAATTTATCTCAACTAAAACATATTTCGAAGAATTACTTTTTCAAATATAGAAGCACTACGTATTTTTTATATTGACAATCTGGCAATTTGACAGTTATGATAATGAAATGAACTGAAGGAAATTTGTTATCAGTCAACAGATACGCAAGTGTATTTAAAGGAAACACTTCATACCAATATTCTCATCGCATTAGATAAACAGTTTTTTTTATCCTGTGAATCGAGGACTAAAAGCAATGGCGGCACTTGGTGGCTCAACTGCAGAAAAGAATTCACTTTTGTGCGGTGTTTGCGGAAAACGATTTTCTGAGAAACGGAAGTTGAATCTGCATTCACTTTGCCATTCAGGAGAAAAGCCTCACGTGTGCGACGTCTGCAATAAGAAATTTCTCCGTAAGGGTGATTTTAAGGCGCACTTATTAATTCACCAGGGACTGAAATTGCCCGAGTGCGAAAAATGTAAAAAAACGTTTAGTCGAAAAGATAATCTAAAACGTCACATGATTATTCATACGGCAGAAAATCATCATGTGTGCTCTCTGTGTGGAAAAGGTTTTGGACACACATCACATTTAAAGCGACACCTGAGGACTCGCACCAAAGAGAAGCCGTATTCGTGTGAACTGTGCAATAAGGCATTTTCTGAGAAGCGTAATTTACAAAGCCATTACCGCATTCACACTGAAGAGAAACCGTACGTGTGTGAAGTATGTCAGAAAGGTTTTTCCCTAAAAAGTAATTTAACTGTTCATTTGCGTATACATTCTGCAGAAAAGCCCTTTTTATGTGATGTATGTCAGAAAGGGTTTTCTCAAAAAAGCTACTTTATCGCGTCATGAGAGAACTCATACAAAACAAAGGTGTAAGAATTCATCATGAAAGCCTTTCCTCAAAATAGACTTAGTATTTTAAAAATGAGGTTCATAGGTAATTTTACTACCGTGACAAATACGGAGATTTTAATGTGGTTTTTTTATCTTTATGTACTAAATTTAATTTTTGTTTTGCATTGTTGAATATGCATTAGAGAAGGAATTTTATGCCTCAGAAAGTGTGTGAATGATTGAGAATAAACGATGAGCAGCTTCTTCTGTAAAAACCCAAAAGTGTTCAAAGCTAGATTTGCAGAATTATATTGCAATATAATTTCAGCATTTTTTTTTTCCTTAAAATGTTCTTTTAAATATCGATAATTGTTTGTACGTTATTTTATGTATATATTTTTATATTTAATATGTATATAAACGTACTTTAATTAATATAGCAATCATAAATTTTCTTTCGCGATTTTTAAAATTGGATTTTAATCAATTGATGACTATTATGTATTTTTATTAGATTTTTATAAATGTAATATATTACATACCTAGTATTTCAATAAATATAAACTAATAATTTACTTCTTTTAAATTATTGGACAAATCTTTTCAGAGGATATCTTAAAATTTTCTGAAGAAATATTGTATTGTCGCATCATTACAGAGTGTATTATCTCTAATTAAAATATTTTTTACACATCTTTTGGGACATATATTCATTTTTTGATTCGATATATTTTTCGGCATTTGTTGAAATACTTCCAATGAAACTTTCAACTGATTCACTGAACTGTGTGAAAAGTGCGATTTCATCAATAAACGCTCAAATGCTTACGGCAGTAGACAGTAAATCGCGGTTTCATTTTATCTTTGTAAACTGGATTTACTTATCTGAATATGTACAATACACACCCTGAAAAAATTGGTGCAGAAAATTACCCCAAACGTAGTAATGTGTAAGGATACATTCAGTTCATTTAACCTTTGGTGATAATAAGTTTTAAAAATTAGACATTTAATAGTATCAATAAGCTTAGATATATGGATAAAATTTTTTGAAATGAGTTGAATAAAAAGATTATAATAAAGATCAATTAATGTATAATTACATCTAGCTAAATCTTTATTAATTTGCTTTAAAATTATTATTAGAGATTAAAACAAGCAGTTATATTTGTAATTACAGCAATTAAATCTTTTCATTTTATATAATTAAAATAAATTTTTCACTAAAAGACAGCAATTCATTTTCTAACGTAATATTTACTGTGGATATAATAATTAAAATATTTCTAATGTTTCCAATATTTATTGCATGATTATCAATTTTTGTTGTATTCCTTATTTAATATCGCTTGCGTCAGTTTTTTAAATTTCATCACAACAGCAATAAAAAGTGTTAAGAAGGTACTTTAATAATGTTATATGAACAAATATATTGTTTTCCCTTACAGCCCAAAAATCCATTTAAAATTAAATTATTTTATTTTTGGAAACAATTTGTTATAAAATATCATTATAAATGCAGGGTACCTAGCATGAATGTGTCATAAAAGAAAGGGACACCCCTTTATCACCATGAAAACCAGGCATAATTTGCTTTAAATTTCACGTTCTAGCGATAAATTTTAGAGTCTTCTGGCAAATTAATGAAACTCAACGGGAGAGCCATTATGTGGAAATCTATTCATTAACCAGTGCTTAGTAGCGTTTCATGTATTACTAAATCAATTGCTGTAGACATAACCTATTTCATCTCATCGAAATTGTGAGCATTTTGGTAAAACTCATATTAAAGAAAAAAAAAGAATAACATTCTACAGCGCTACGTTCCAAACATTTGCAAGGCCAAACAGTGTAGAGTCGTTTACTTATCCAATGCCCAAAAAACTACTCAATGAGTGCGAATGAGATGAGTGTGAGGTCAAATAGTTCAGCATCTTTTACTTATCCAATGCCTCTCCCTCCCCAGAAAAAAATCAATTCTAAGACATGATATACGTTAGAAAATGTCGTGGAGCGCCATCTAGCTGAAAATAAAATTTGGAGGAATCCATAGAGTTCTCCTTCACATCAATGCAAATGCGTTTTTGAACTTTCAGTTTTGCCAAATGATTCATTTTGTGTGTGTGCGTGTGCTTATATTTCTAACCGCAGACTGGCCTTTCAGTGCTAGGCCTTAAATTTCGATACATTTGTAAGAGCTCCCTAACTGAGCTTTACCTAATATGGGTTAGTACAAAAAGGGCCTCTAAACATCTATTGATAGTGTGGATGCGTAAATTATTTTAGAGAAAACGCCTTTCTCATTATAAACCATTAATTTTGGAAAGTTTTATGTGGGACAATGAATGCATATAACAGGAGATATTTTTACCAATAATAACATGTAAGCAAAATTATAAGTTTATGCAATATTTTTAATCATCTCTATTTTATTGATATCAATGGCATATCACCATGAAATATTTATTTGTGTTTCTCTTTCGCTTATTATAGCTATTTGGTCCTTTATAGAAAATCCGTTAAGAAATTTAAATAATAACAGTTCACACTTTCTTAAAAGTCTTGTTTTGTAGAGGAAATTCACATAGTCTATTCAGGGAAGTTATCTCATTCGAGAGGAAATTTAACAAAGAATTTTGAAGAGAAAGGGACTAAAAAAAAATTGAAAGAGAATTTGAAAATTGATATATTTGATTTGTTCTAAAAATGACTCTTAAAATTAATTATATGCGCTCAAACTGATAAATAACACTGCTTAAATAGAATTGGATTGTAAATTAGGCCAAATATATATATATATATATATATATTAAATCAATATAATATTAGTTCAAATCCAGGCGACCATGATCTTAACTCGAGTTAAGTATGGAAAAAAATTCAAATGAAAAACAACATGCTCATTGTTGGCCAAAGGTTCCGAATTTTATTTCATCAATCAAAATCGAAACTTCTAAAGTTATTAATATTCATTTATAATCGATTTACCAAATATAATCCTAACTCATCTAAATTCTATATAAGGATTAGATTTATCAACATAAAACACAATAGAAGCCATATTTTACTACATAAAAGAAATTAACTATTAAAATACAGTAATCAAAATCACTTAGCATTGTATAATTATTGAATATGATTTCTAAGTCAAAGTAAGTCTTTTAATATTTCCAAGCAGTATTCGTATATTAAAATTATATTGCTATAATTAAATCTGAACTGTTAGAAATACTTTGATTGATCAACCTAAAAAGAACAATCAATCAACGGGACTGAATTAAATCCAATCATATATGCATCCCATTAATATAACTTATTATTGAATTATAGAAATTTTTCACTTTTTTATGTGTAGCTATGAAATATGGATTCAGATAAAATATGGAGAGAATCATTGTGGTGGTTGTTTTAACAGAAATGTAATCTCCAAAATTTTTATCTATGGAATTGATTTAAAGAAAACATTTTTTTTATTGATACCTTGATGGCTTACACTGGTTTTTGTATTCCTGGCTCATGGAGATAAACATTTACCACTACTACGGAACATGTGTAACTGATTCAGCGCTACACTGACAAGTTTTCGTGTGCAGCGTTTCATGTGTTAATAAATCAATTTTTATGGAAATAAGTTATTTCATATCATCGAAATCATTTCATTGCGTATATTAGTCTCAGCAGCATGCACCCACATTATTCTACTATAAACTTGAGGAAATATACACAAGACTGTCATGATAAGCGGGTTATCATCTTATGTTTTTGTACATTAAAAACAAAGAAAGGATATTCCGGTCTAGATATTTATTCTGAAAAATGTTCATATAAGCGAAAGGATTCTGTTTTCTGACTTACAATTATGCACTACATGCATTCCTAAATATCTTGATTTTTAAAGGATATATTTAAATTAAACTCTTTAAAATATCATGCTAAATTACCGAACAGTTTTGAAAATATACTGTAAAAATATTACTTACACTATTAAAATGAAAATTTTTATTTCCAAAACTAAACTTTTTTACTATACAAATCTTATACAAATATGCAGTTCTATAATTTCCTTTTATATTATGATCGGGGATTACCAATAGTCGAAGTTCAAAATCAAAAACAGATTTTGAAAGGCTTTAATTTTATTTGAAAATCAAGTCAACAAAAATCATAATTGGATAAAATTTCCTTTTCGAATATAAATGTAATCTGGTTTATTTATCCGCTGGTTCTTTGTCAATTTTAATAATGAAATGATCTGAAGTATTTTTTATCGTACATATTTTTATATGAATACACATATAGCAAATTCTTCAAACCATTGTGAAAGTCTGTATTTTTTTATTGTAACTGCGAGAAAAGTTTTAACTTGAGAAGCGAATATAAGACAAACTTTTTTAAAGAATGGCTGTAAACAAGGTCTCGACTGCAAAACTACTTTCATGTGTAATGTGTGCGGAAGATTTTCTCGAAAAAGCAGTTTGACGCAACACTTAAGTTAAGCAGCGGATAGGCATTTGCTTGAGATAGCTTTTTAATAAAAATTCATTATAGTTATTCTATATGCTACTAAATATTAATTTTATTTTAAATTATAAGGATTTCAAGATTTTGTAATTGCTATAATAATTAACAACTAATATAATCAAAATTATATAAATACAGCAAAAATATTTTTTATCAAATTAACCACTCTAATTTGAATAGTTTAAATTTTTTTTTAGTAACTTACATAAAGTAATCACTAAGAAAAACCCTACCTTGATTAAAATTCCAGGTTCAACAGTTTTGTTTTAATTTGTTTCTTTTAGGTAATAAATATTTTCTTTACTTTTGAATCGATCATCTTCTTATCATTGCTTGCATTTTTGAACTTTATTTTTTATGACAAATACAAGTCCGAGTTTTATCGAGATTCCAAAGTCAAAATAGTTTTTGCTTCCCTTATTCCTTTCATCATCTATTTAAAATAGAAAGCAAAATATTATTTCGGTAGCAATTAAAATCCCATCTATAAAGGAACGATGAAAAATGTTATAAATTAAAACGCATGCATTCCACTTAATATTAGAATAAAATATTACCTACAAAATACATTTTCAGAATAAATTAATCCACACGTTGCCACACAATGACATCTCAGTTCTTTCGGAAATATTCATGAAACGATTGATAAATATAAAAGAAAAATGAAATTTAGTAAATGGATATTTAAAAAAAATTAAAAATTGTAATTCGCTTGCAGACGATTTTATTTTCTAGTGTTTACTTCAATCGTTTGGCAAAAATTAAAATTCGTTTTCAAGTTTATGTTTTGATCGCGAGTTTAAGAAAAATAATACTTTATCGTCTGAGTCGAAAAGCAAACCGGTGAAAGAAAACATAAAGATCTTCATTTCAAAACAAAAGGACAATATCATGCGCACATATGATTTCTATGCAGTATAAGGAAACGTATCACTGGCACCATTTCAAAACATTTGTCTTTACAAGCAAAATAATTTTATAAAATTGAAACAAACCAAGGGATATATTTATTAATAATAAAAACATCGAAAACAAGTACACTGTATGAAAAAAGTAGAAGAACAGTCATTTTTTTGTACAATATGCTTTTATTTTACTGCTTTTGACCTGATTTTTATAGAGAGTTGTTTTGTTAGAGTTTTAATTTGCGTTAAGTGAAAGTTAAATGAGATTTTTTTACTTACCACTGTTTTAACTTAGGAATGCAATACTTAATAACTTTGTGTGTGTGAAAAAAGTAGAAGGACACGTCCAAAAAATCTATTTAGTAGCTGTTGGAATGTTTATAGTTAAGTGTTTTTTTCTCTTTTAATTCCTTTTTAACAAGAATAAAATATTTAGCTAAAATTCATAGTTTTTGTTGTTTTTAGGATGCCCAGAGGAATACCCTTAAGTAAGTTTCAGAAGGGCCAAATAGTTGCCTATAAAAATGAAGGCAAAGGTGTGAGAGAGATTGCACGGCAGCTACGAATCAGTCCTAATACTGTTTCGAACTTCATAAGAAACCCTGAAAGTGACAGAAGAAAAAAGAAGACAGGAAGACCAAAAAAACTCACCCAACGTGATCAACGAAAAATCATTCGTGAACTCAGAAAGACTGGTGGAAGTGTCGGCAAGGCGCAATTTCAATCAGGAATTACACATTTAACCAAAAGAACTGTCTATAACTACATAAAATGCTCAAAAAAGTTAATCTTCAAAAAACGGATGCACCATCCGAAGTGGAAGGAAGGACACATGAAGAACCGACTGCAGTGGGCTAAAGAGCACATGTCCTGGAGCTCAGAATGGACCTCAGTTATATTTTCCGATGAGAAAAAATTAAATTTGGATGATCCAGATGGTTATCAGTACTATTGGCACTGTCTTGGTATTGAAAAAGAAACTTATTCTACTCGACAGATGGGAGGAGGTGGTTTAATGATATGGTTAGCAGTAGGCTATGGAGGCAGGACAAGTTTAGTCTTTCTAAATGGTAGACAGAACCATAAAGACTACTTCCAGACTCAAAACTCAAATCTTCTCCCGTATGGCACTGAGTTAAGAGGAGATGACTGGATTTTTCAGCAAGATGGAGCATCAATTCACACTGCAAATGGTGTTAAAGATTGGTTTGCAGCAAACAATGTTCGACTTTTACATTAGCCTGCTAAAAGTCCTGATCTCAACATTGTAGAGAACATATGGGCAATGATTATACGTCGTGTTTTCGAGGGTGGAAAGCAATTTGAATCTGTAGCTGAGCTGCAGAAATAATTAAACTTTGTATGGGACAATTTTTGCCAAACAAAAATTCAATCTTTATACAGTTCGATGCCAAATAGGATCTTCGAAATAATTCGAGCCAACGGGAAAAGAATTCCATATTAATTTATATAATACACCTCTTTTTTAGAAATGTCCTTCTACTTTTTTCACTGATCATGAGATCGTCAAAACCAATTTTTTTATTAAGTATACTTTGTTTTTAATTGTATACTTTTTTGTTTTGTCTAGATACAGGTATCTGCATGTAAAAACGTTGTGAATAAATTAATTGTTTAAAAAATGCGTCATTATTCATTTATCAAAAATAATCTAATGTCCTTCTACTTTTTTCACGCAGTGTAATATAAAAAAAAAAAATTGAAGTCAATTCCTACTTTTTTTTCACTCTATTGCAGAAAGTCCTTTATAAATAATTTTCATTCATTTTTTTAATTTATCTGGCGCCATCTATTGGTAGATACATGCAACTTAAATCTAAAAAAAACTAAAATTAATTAATTAAATTTAACTAATGAATTAATATTTGAAAAAACTATATTAACATCCAGTGTCATCCACTACAAGTTAAAAAAATGTATTTGAACTTGAGTAGATGAATAAAAAGTATTTTATGAACGATTGAAAATGTGAACAAGATATATATAGGGAGAGTGTGAGCTAATAGAAGGAATTGAAAAAAAGAAGTCGTTTAATGATGTTGATTAAATAATATGTTTTAGAAGTTTGTCTAATTTCATTGAAAAAAAATGGACAGAATTGTTATGAAAGCTTATAATTGATGTTTTCTTTTATTTAAGCAGCAAACTACTTTTCGTGTTTTAATTTCATGTTATTATTTTATTGTAATAAATAAAACATGCTGATTTCTCATTTACTTAAAAAAAAGATTATGTTTGAAGAATGAACCAGCTACAAGAATTCTTAGTAGTGATTCAAAATAATCACGGCTCCCTTCAATGCATTGAGGAACATTTTAAACGCTTTTTTCTACTATTTAAACTTGTGCATTTTAATAAATCATATTAGATGAATATGCTTGAGAAAAATCCATTTTAGATTTTAAAATTCATTTATTGTTAAAATGGAAGTATAAGACGAAGAAAAATAAAATGTTCCAAAACATATCCAAATCTTCAGAAAAATCAAATAAAACGTAATTAAGGGTAGATATTTCTTCTTTCATTTTTTAGATTACATGCATTTTGATTTAAAAGAGAACAACCCCCCATCCCCTCCTACAAATAATTTTAAATTTACTTTTGAATCTTTATTTTAATATCTAACATTAACGTGCATATATCAATTAATTAAAATATAGAACTTCTTAAAATAATTTTTACTTTCATCATCAAAAATCAAGTATTTTATAAATGCAGACTTTTCAATATTTTTAAAATTATCATTTTAATCTAACATATCAAATCATTTCGATAAAATATTTCAAAAATGATAAAATTTTAAAGCGTAAAATATTTACAATCGTGTGTAGAACATAGTGGACTTTCTTTTCTGTGCCATTAGTATAGAGCTAAAATACATAGAACATTGAACTTTTAAAGTGAACAAGCAAAATTGGTTTATTCTATTAGACAACAGACTGGGATCGTTAATAAGGATTCCCTAAAATAAAGTACTAGTTGGATGTATTTGCTTTCCTTCCATACCATCGCAAGAGGCTATTGTTTCATTTTTTACTGTATAAGCGTTTCAAAAAAATGGTTACTTTGAGATGCTGCACCATTTCAGTGATGCATCTCATATTCAGTGCTGCAGTGAAGTCAATCAGCTGAATTAGTCATTTATAAGATGATAAAATGATCCCCTTTAAATAGTTGTCACGCTGATATAAGTTTGGTTTGGTGATTTGCTCTACGGTCATCTTGTGCACACGAGGGCTAAACAGACCGGGACCTACAATTTAAAGCAGATTCCGAACCACTACAAACATCCACGGCACCGCAGGGACTCGAACCCGAAACCTGTGGTACCGAGCACCAGAGCACTAACCACTCGGCCACCAGGTCATGCTGATATAAATAGACCCACATTTTTATCGTATTAATATATAGTTATTCTGTGTTACACAATCCTGTATCTACACATACTACATATATATACATATTATAAATATCTTCACTATACATAATTACGCATGAAAGCTCATACGTACATACATACGAAAAAAAATGTATTCTAAAAAACGGTGAGAAAAATTTGTAAAATAATATTACTTTCTCTTGCAGATATCCAGCACAGCAATTAATGCAAATGTAATTTCTATGGTCAAATGATGGTCGTTTCATTTCTGCAGATTAAGTTGCCATGCAAGAACGAGGAAACTAGCAAAGGACTCAATTAACTTTGTAAAACCGTACGACGTCATATGTCACGTGAACGCAGCAATAGAAAATATAGTAACACAACTCTCTTCATTAGATGGATGGTGCAAAAACATCGTTGTCCTGTGCTACACTTACCCTTCACTTTCAGAGAATAAAGACAACTGATTGAAAACAATCGAATGAGTCCAGGGTCAAATCGATGCTCCATAATGCTTGTATCCACGTGCTTCGATTCCTTTTCTAAAAATATGTTCTCATTCCTTCTATGATGTTTTCAGGAACTCCAAACTTGACAAATATTTGGTAGGATTGGCATTGTACGTCTCTGATTTGCATCTCGTGTAAATTGAATTTGATAAACAACTGTGAATCAGTGACCTCTCAGAAGTTTGCAGTTTGTTGTATTTCTAAGAATATCGATCCAGCAACAAAAGGCCATTAAGGGATAGCAAGAATGTAAAGCTGTTTTACTTTTCCTTAATATGTCATGGAAAGTGCATAAGCTGGTCAAATTGTCTACATTTCTTTTTGTAGAAATTTAAAGCAGAATTGTTAAGATTTTTGTACAGTTTTCATACAAATGATAGTAAAGAAGTAAAAAAATCATTACTATTTAATAATTTTCATCAACATATTAACAGCTTGATAGAGTACACCTAATTGCATTTTTAATTTTCTATAGCACATTACTCTGAATACATTATCTTATAACAAATTATTATATAAATTAGATAATTTTATGTTAATATTTATTTTATTCTACCACTCAAACTAATTACTTTTAAATAACATGCATTGCATTTTTTTCAGGAACTAGTAGATAGCAGTTAATTAATCATGTGTCTGAGAAATATAAATAATTCTATGGGGCTTTGGAAATTGTTACAATCTGTAATATGCATGTTGTATAACGTTTTCTTAAAAAATTATTTTAAAGAAAGAAATGGAAACCGCAGTAGAGTTCTTATTTTTTTTTTCTTTAGATTTTGGTAAATATAATTTTTTTTTTTACATTTGGTGATCTTTTAACATGAGAGTAAACAACATGTAAGAATATCAGATTTAGTTTTGTTTAGTTTTCAGTTAGTTACTAAATAATCTTCTCAAATCTTGAGATAATTAAATAGAAATAGATGAGTTTCATCTGAAGAATGGATGGTTTCTTTGCTATATTTCGTCGCACGAACTTTTAGGATAAAAATTGTCAAATAGTAGAACATAAGAAAAAATTGTCCCCAGAAAACCGAATATGAACTTTCTCCTTATGGGAACAATCTTCCATACTGTGAGACACATTTCTTCCTCAATGCAGGAGAGAAATTTCTGAGACGGATTGGGGAATAATTCTCGCGCTTTGGTTGAGAGCAACTTGGATGCCTCCGAAACTAGTGACGCGCAAACAGTGGTCACGAAAAAACATGTAATGTGGTGCAAAAAAAGGCACGTAATCAAATATGAAAACAATGATTCTAAGTGAAGGACAGATGAAATGGCGTAATATAAATCAATACTTGTGAGTAAAATGTTGCAAAACATTAAAAAAGAAAGTGTTTTATCAATAAACTCGACCTTTTGTTTAATAAATAGAAAAGATTTTAAAACCTCGTCACTACTTAATCCAGAATGTTCACCAATATTTTTAGAGATTTCCAGAATATTGTCCCTTATTTGATAGCATACAAGAGAATAAAACATAACAAATGACGATGCAGGAAATTCATAAAATGCATGATATATAAATGTGATTATAATATTAAAACTTTGTACGAACCATCTGTTATGGTCTGTATTTTCAAAATAGATTTCATACAGATTTACAGGTGGCATAAAACGAAAAACAGCTGCAATGATCAATTGTAAAAGGCAATACAACAACCAAATGTACCCGAACAAAGTAAAGCCGCGTTTTTCCCTTTTTTTGTACAGGATTCAAAATACAAACAATTCTTTTCATTTCAATCCACATTACTCCTATATGACAGCGGAACAGAACCATAATTGAATTCTCCAGAACAACAACTGCATTAAATGCAGAAATCTCGTATAAATAGTAATTTGCCGAAAGCAATGTGTAAACGAATAAACGAATAATCAGAGCATTGAAAGCTGTATTTAGGATCCATATCGCAATTTTGAAATGACTCTTGATACTTTTGGAGAGTTGATGATGAAACTGCATCGTAATAGAAGAAAAATACTTTTATAGACCAAGTTCATTATTATTATTATTTTTTTTTTTTTGTAATTTGCTAATTTAAATTTAAACAAATGAATTTCAAAGGACCAGAAATCTGATTATTTCTATATTCATCAAGCACAAACGGAATATTATTTAGATGGAGTGAACATTTCAAAGATTCAATCTGCACATAAGAATATGAATTTTAAAGAACATATAACATAGTCGCATTAACATATATCAGCAATGGCCGATAAGTCATTCTTATTGTGTGTTAATAAGCATTCGGTCAATCGGTCATACATAAGGTAGAACAGATTGTTTTTCATTAATGCATTTTAATTATTAAACATCTTCAAATGCTTAAACAAATACAATTTTTTATTCTAATATTATGAAGTTTATATAGTTTTTTTTTTTTTTTATTTTAATTCTGTTCAAATACATGCAATTGTCGGAAAGTTCTATTAAAACACGTATCATATTTTTTCTAATTTTAGTGTTCATAAATAGTAGGAAATAAATTAAGTTACATGAGTAATAACTTTTTAAGTAAATATCGTGTAACTTGTCTATTACCCATTTTTGAAATTTATGAACATTTTCTGCAAACCATTTATGAAACGTTGTAGATGGGAACGAAATTATCATTAAGATATTTTTAAGAACGTAATGGATTAAACACGCAATTTAGAAAGAATAATGTTAAAAATAATTAATAATAAATAATTAATAATGTTTTGTTAGAAATAATGTTTTACAATTACGTTGTATACGTTATTATAATTTCTTTCATTTGAATAAAAGCTCTTCTTAAAAACCGATATTTTACTGTATAAAACTATGTGTTATTGTTATAATTGAGGTGTGTCGATGGTAACATGTTTTTCAAAAGTAAAATAAAGAATATTTGTATTCACTTTTTGACATTTTTAAATTGTGTTTGCTTACGTCAGAATTATTGACGGGGGAACATTTCCAACAATTTGTTTCAATGTTAAAATTTATTCTTTTTCATTTATTTTGTTTTTAACTTCAATTTTTAATTTCTAATAAATGACGAGACTTTGAACAAAATATTGAATTTGTCTCGTTTCAGTACAATTGAAATATAAAATTTAAATAATATAGCATCACGAGTAGATATATTCATTAAAAAATGAAAAAAATGATTCTTTTAAAATGAAGAAGGTCTTAACGAAATTTATTTTTTTCATCTATATAAGAAATATTTAGTTTGAATTAAATTTGTATAATTGTTTCCAAAATATACTAAACTGCGATCTTTTTATTCAGTCGTAAGAAACTAAAAACAAATTAACTTTGCACCTAAATTTATCTTAGTAATCATCAACGTCTATCATCAATCTATCAACGTCTTAGTAATCATGAAAAAATCCACCATAATTCTTTGTAAGAAATGTTTTTGTAAATAATCAAAATATATTAATTTTAAAGTCTTAAAAGCCTTTTACAATGCAATATTGATATTAAAACAAAATTATAAATGTGCAGATATTTTATATGTAGGTCATACTGAGTTATCAATAATCAAAAAGATGCTTTATTGCATATAATATAATAACATCATCAAGTCTACTACTTAGTTTGATTGTCTTAGAATATTCACTTTTTTTATGGCTAGCCAAAAATTAGCAAAACACACCTGCAGTATACTATTGGTCTAGGTCAGGGGTCGGCAGCCTTTTGAGTCGGAAGAGCCAAAAATTGCAATTTACAAAATTTCAAAGTTTTTAAAGAGCCACAAAATTTTTTCTTGCCAGCAAAAAATAGTACTCGCATAAATAAAGACTGTGATGAAAAAAAAAAATAATCTATTTATTCATAAGAAAAATAACTATTTATTCGTATATAAGTAGGGTTTTTCACAACAAATTAGATAATATATATATGGCCTTATTAGATAATTGCTTATTATTTAAGTAAAACAATTAAACATTTACTTACAACACTAACTTGTACTTCAATAACAAACAATTGAGCAAACATATTCAACGGGAGCGTTGGCTTTGTATGGTTTTAGAAAGTTTGGATAAATTTGGCCCATAATTTGTTGTTTTCAGTTTCACACACGACTCTAAATTTTCATTTGTTAGTTGGCTTCTTACTTTACTTTTAATTATATTCTTGCAAGAGAACGCTTGCTAGCACGAATATGTCGATCCGAAGATAGTCAGCACTCCAAATGCCAACTTCTTCACCTCACTGTAGCAATCTGGAAGACTATTCCATGCGTCGAATATAAGTGCCTCAACTCGCTGCATTTCTTTTAAAGCTGTCCACTTTTGTTGCGTTTCGTACACATTTCTGACCTCCAACTTGCTTTTCAACTTTGTAAATTTTCCACTCCACAAAGATTTACTTTTAAATCGATCAATTGCATTTCTAGACATCCAGTATCAATTCCAAATGGCTCAATGTGGATTTTGTTACTATTTGTGTTGAGAGGATTTACTTTGAATGCTAGAGTGGTTTTGTTGGTTTTGAATTGCTCAAATCTGTCAGCAAATTCATCTTTAATTTTTTTTATAACTGCGCTGAAGTACCTCGTGTCGACAGTTGCACTAGTTTTATCACGATATTGCTTTAGAAATTGAAAATGAAGTAATTTACCGCTCTTAATATCTTCCGCAAAAAGAATTAATTTTTCTTCAAAAAAAACCAATTCTTCTACCACAACATAGGCTGGGTTTCCCTTTCCTTGCAGTTTTAGATTCAGCTCATTTAATTTCGCTGTGATATCCACCATAAAGTAAAATTTTTGCAACCATTTGTCGTTCTCTAATTCAGGGTGATTAATGCCTTTTTCATTTAGGAATGTATTTATTTCATTCAAGCACAAAGCAAAACGTTTCAACACCTTACCTTTGGAAAGTCATCGCGCTTTATTGTGAAGAAGGAGGTCGGAATACTGAGTTTCCATTTTGTTTAAGAATTCTATAAACTGACGATGGTAGAGTGCTTTTGACAAGACGCTGTTAACAATCTTGATTACCAAATTCATGACCTCAACTATTTCGGCCGGAAATGTTTGGGCACAAAACGCTTCTTGGTGTATTATGCAGTGAAACGTAAGAATTTCGTGTTTTATTTTGCTCTGAAGAATCGTTGTTGCCCCTTTATTTTTTCCTGTCATACTACTGGCTCCATCAGTTGCTATTGAAACGATTTTATTTAAATCGATCTTATTGTCTTCAAGGTATATTTGAACGGCATTCGTTATATCTTCCCCTCTAGTTTGTCCCGAGAGCGGTAGCAATCTGAGAAGTTTTTTGGACCTTGGGAAGACATGTACCTGATAAAAAGGGCAACTTGTGCCGTGTCTTTTAATGCACAAGACTCATCTATAGCAAGTGATAAGGCAAAAGAAAGTTGAATGTCTTCCACCTGCAAATATGTTACGTTTGAAGACATTTTAGCTATTCTATCTTGTACTGTTTTAACGGATAGGGGCAAATGTTTGATTTTTTTCAAGATTTCTGGTTTGAACAGACTTGTCAAAACGTGTTTATCAAGGCGCAGTCTGCACATTTTAGTTTTTTTTTTTAATTTTGGCAAATATTAGATACTTAGTTTACGAGTAAAGGTAATATGCCCAGCTATGCCGAAATCAATGAAAATTGCCAAACATATAAACAATCTAAAACTGCAAATACCTACCTATTGTGATCCTCAGAGTTCGAAAATAGGTTTATTAAATAACAATTTATAGGTGCTTACACTTATAATTATTATTTTAACGCTAATTTTTAAATAATAAAAGCAATAAAATAGATAAATAATAAAATAGGTAATTTATTAAATATATATTTTAATAAAAGCACTTTCGCGGTAATATCCAACAGTAGTACTTTGTTTCTTTTTTGACAATTTTTATTGACTTCAAAAAAGTAGTTGGGTATCTTATTTGGAAAAAAATATGTATAATATGCATTTTAAAAATATAATATTTATTATGTTATCTACCTTTACTTCGGTTTTTTTATAACTATTATATGTTGTTGTTTTGTTGTTGTTTCTTATCCCACTTGGCTGGGCCAAGCCCACGAGCCCATATGGACTCATGATTGAAGGGGAAGGAAGCAGCTTCTGTTGTGATGGAGCACCCGTAGGTAGAAGCCCGACTTTTGCTCCGTGACGCTCTTACAGTCATAGGAGACCGGGACCTACGGCTTAAAGTGGATTCCGAACCACTACAAACATCCATGGCACTGCCGGAATTCGAACCCGAAACCTGTGGCACCGAGCGCCAGAGCGCTAGACACTCGGCCATTCAGGTCCCAAATTTGCCAACGGCACGCAGTGTTCCCAGGTGGTCACCCACCCAAGTACTGACCGCGCCCAATGTTGCTTAACTTCGGTGATCTAACGAGAACCGGTATATTCAGCATGGTACGGCCGTTGGCGTATAACTATTATATATATATATATATATACTTACATAACTTTGAGAAGATAATTCGCTTCTAACTCTTTTACTTGAAACAACTAACTATACGTCACAGCCAAAGCATTGATGAAAAGGCCAAATTGTCTTGCGTCGAAAGCGAATTAAAACCTACGTAGAGACATCCGACGACGGCGTCATTCGAGAGCTAATGATTGACTGACGACGCATGTCACGGGAGAGGGGTGCGGTGAGAAGAGAGTACAAGTGGCTGAGAGATAGAATCGGTGCCTAATCCTCGTTAATTGATTCAGAACGATTTTTAAATGTTTTTTTTTTTTTTTTTGATAAAATAAATAATATTTGCGTATGGAACTAATGAGCCGCAGCTTCACATCCCAAGAGCCGCATGTGGCTCGCGAGCCGCAGGTTGCCGACCCCTGGTCTAGGTACAAACAACACATTGTTTGAAAAAATAAATTGACGATTAAATATTAATATAAATACAAAAACATTAATATATTAATTAAAAAATAAAAGATCGGCATTTACATTCGAGATAAATATAGAAATATTCAAATTTGAGGAATATGAATATTATTCACAAAATCGAACGTCAATGTAAATAGATGCATCGAAACATAATTAGTAATCATTTGTTGTAAATGTACTAAATGGAGTTAAAACAGCTCTAATTTCTGTATGAAAACTGGATGTATCAAAGACATAAAACACTATTCTGTATTATTAAAGCTGAATTAACTCATAAAATGCAGAAACCAAAATTTGTTATGTTTGTAAAAATAATGGAAATGTTTTTTAAGTCAAATCAAATCGCCTAATGCTTCCATCACAAGATAGATAGGTTAAATTTCTTTCACTCTAACTAAAATAAATTTCTCGTTTTTTGAGTAATAAAATTGTTCAAAAATCTATCATTTTTTAATGTAAAAAGTACTCTTAATCGACAGAACTGTGATAAATGTACTCAAATATGCATCCAAATTTTATGACTTACTGACCAAATTTTAATTTTACTTCAAATTTTTTGTGTATTTCATGAAATAAGTGCTCAGATATTTTTTATGGCGAGTTTCAATTTGAAGGATGTTTTAGAGAAATGCGTTCTCCAAATATTTTATGGATGAACTTGATTAACGAAAATATTTTGTAAATGTTTCTCTAATATTTGGACGTTGTTGTATCCGAACTCTTCAGTCTTGGACCTGAACATTCACCGCTACTACGGAAGATGTGCAGTCGATTCAACATTATCCAGAGTATGTTTAGAAATAACTGAAACACTTTACATACATTATTCAACTTTCAACTTTAATGAACATAACTAAGGCAGAAATGGAAAAGAATTCCTCCCCTCTTTATGGACATAAAAAATGATATCCAGGCCAGATATTTATCCTACCAAATGCTAATATGCAGTAAATATTGCGGTTCGACATCGATTGTTTTACTATTATATACTACATGTACATAGATTCCTAACTATGTTCCAGATTTTTGAAGACCATACGTGAATTAAACTCTAAAAGGCCCTACTAATCTAACTAAACTGCTTCAAAGATGATATTGTAGTACATGATATTTAGTGTAATGAAATTTATAAACTTGAAACAATTCTACTATTAAAGTCCCATTCTACAAGGGCCTCTGTTCTAGTGCTTAATCATTATACCATAATCATTATCAATACTCGAGGTTAATAATGAAATTCCCATTTTTGGAAGAATTAGATTTTTATCTGCAATTAAGTTCCACTTAAATCCTTAATCCTATAAAATTCCTGTCCATGTAAAATGTAATCTGGCTCTATTATTTCGTTGGCGCCTTGGCAATTCTAATAGTGAAATGAAATGAAGGAATTATCAGGTAGAATTTTATATAAATTCAATAAAAGCAAATTCTTCAAATCATTATGAAAATAGTGAATAATTAGATTGCAATAGGAAACTTTAATACTTTTTTTAATAATTTATAAAAAAATTTTTACCTCAGAAGAAAATATATTTACGAACATTTAAAAAAAATGGCTGAAAACAGTGTCTCGAGTGCGAATGAAAATACCTTTTTTTGTGACGGATGCAGAAAAAGATTTTCTCAAAAAAGCAAATTGAAAAAGCACTTGGTCTGCCACTCGGAGTTGAAGTCTCATGAGTGCCCCATATGCGATCAAAAATTTGTAAGGGAGAGTGGATTAAGGCAGCATCTGTTAATTCATGATGAGGTAAAATCACACAAATGCGAAACATACGGAAGAGAGTTTGTTCAAAAGGGAAATCTGCAACGCCACATGCTTGCTCATACAAAGGAGAAGCCTCATAAATGCTCCTTATGTAGAAAGGCTTTTACCAGTAAACCAAATTTGATTGCACATTTGAGAACCCATACAAAAGGAAAGCCCTTTTCATGTGAGTTACGCAATGAGGAATTTTCTCAGAAACATCATTTCCATTACCGCATCCATACCGAAGAAAGGCCATATGTGTGTGACATTTGTCAGAAGGGATTTTCTGAAAAAAGTAATTTAAAAAGCCATTTCCTTACTCACACCAAAGAGAAACCCTATGTGTGTGACACATGTCGAAAAGGTTTTTCCCAAAATTGGCATTTATTTCGTCATATGAAATCTCACAAAAAATAAAAATTGGAAAATCTTCGTTTTCCATAGAAAATAATTTTTTAATGACAACGAAACATTTTACGGGAAGAATGAATTATTTGTATGCATTTAAATGACACTTATTTTATTATTTTTAAAATTTTATAGTCAAAACGTTTCACTTTCTAAACATAAAATTGACTTTTTATTGAACTGATGTGTGTGGCCTTTTACATGGTAAAAATATTTTTACTTTGTACTATTGTATCTTGATTGGACGAAGTAACCTTTTGGGTTATAGGAAGAATCGATAAAAAACAGTATGCAGTTCTCCTCTATTATTGGACAATTTTGGAATGAACGAAAAATTGTATATAAAGCAGAAATGAATTTACGCAACTCAAGACTTTTATTGTATTCCTATATTTTATTAAATTTTATAATTGTAATAATAATTTAAAAATATTATGTATGATTGTCGTTTTAAGCTTATCCTTTTTATAATATTGGATATTTAATTTTAGCGTACACTTAAGTAATTTAAAATTTGAATGTTTTTATGTATAATTGTTTTATTAAAAAATTTATAGTATTTAAAATGTGAATTTTAAAAAAAATTCATAAATGTTTATTCTCTAATAATAGTTTTATTTCATAATTCACACGAGTCGCTTCAAAGGACAATATATAATTTGCAGAATATTGTACATTTGTAAAGAATTGTTGATTATCTGTAAAATTCATATTCAAATTTTATTTATAATCAAATGATAAAATAAAACACTTATTGAAATAAAACGTATTTATTTAATTTTTTTCATTTTAATTGTTGATAAAATTTTATTCATGCGAAACAAAAGCTGCTACACTTGCCTATTTTTGTAGAAAAATGTTAACGATTTCTGCTTGAAGCAGCTGTAAAGTATGACCCACAGTGCAGCTGTTTTTTTTTTATTCATTTATGTGATTTTTTTTTACTTGTACATATATGGAATTCTTGCAATTCCCATCGTGTGAAGTGGGTTATGGTTGGGATGGTATCTATTGATCCAACACTGATAGATTTATTATGGCGAATTTAGGCAGCTTCATTTTGGAAAGAAATTTATTTTATGATCTGATAGAAAACAATGCAGGTTTTATGGGCCTAAAAGGAAACACATGCAACCGAGTAAAATAGGATGAGTGCGCGTGCGGGATTCGCATTCCTTGTAGATGTCACACAGGTACCTAAAGGAATTGCATCTTAATTTGCACAAACACGAACATATGAACCCGTCAGTTTAACACCGCATTTTAGTCACAACTTTAATTGTAAATTCTTATTTTTCAAAGGACATTTCTACTTAGAATTTTTTTGCTGTCGTAAATCAAAATTATCTGTATTTTATGCCTGTCTTCAGTATTATTCTGTGTGAATTTTTTCAATTATTAAAATGTAGGTTAGTTCCCCTTCAAATAGTAGCTCAAAAACGTTTGTTCATTAGATTTTGAACAAAAATGAAAGCCCTACTTATACAAATACTTTGAAACCTTTAATTATTATTTGTTTCCTTCAGCCAAACTTATCGTCTGCATAATTTTAGCCGAGATTTTTCCCCCAGACGTAACATTTTTGTAAACCAAGATTTTTGCAGCAGTAATCCTTCTCCAATACAATTGAATACGGAATCAAGACATTTTCGAACTATCTACGATATATTCTAAAGTAAAAAAAAAATGTTCTAATGAAGATCAAAACCTGTGAAACTTTTCCTAATAAAAGAAATGAGAAATTTGACACTATTATACCAATAAAACTTTCTGTAGTGGAATGCGGCATCTTATAGCAAAAAAAAAAAAAAAAAAAAAGAATCTTTCATTTCAATCACGAATACATTTGTCTCGTGTATTATCGATAGAAATCGGAAAACAGCGGTTCATCTCAAAAGTTTAATATCACGGCGAAAATGAAGCCTGATATTTGCGATATTGCTGATAATTATGGCACCATCTACAATGTTATATAAACAATCTACAGCAGAAACCTTCATGGCACCAGTATAAATTATACTGTACATACATTACACAATTCTTTTACGTATACATATATTCAATCCAATTATACTACTGTGTCCAAAAAGTAAGACCAATTTTTAATTTAAAATTCCCAGGACATATGGAATTTCCTTTTTTATTCTTTTTTCGGTTGCTGGTACTGTCCTTGACATCTGTGTGTAATTTGACGTCAAAATATTCATTAGTTTTTGAGTTACGCTTGGATTTGTGAAACGCTAAAACTGATTCCGGCGATTTTTGAAATGTCCGAATTCATTGAGCAAAGAACTTGCATTCAATTTTGTTTGCGGGAAAGTATAGAACGGTGCAGAAGGCATTCGGTGAGCATTCCTATATCGGAAAGAAATGTTTACTAGGGTATAAACAATTCAAAGAAGGCAGAGAACGTTGAAGACGAAGAGCCCTCTGGTCGACCATCAACCTCAACCGACGAAGCTCACGTCCAAAAAAATTAAAGATTTTGTGCTTTCAAACCGTCGATTTATAATTAGAGACCTTGCTGAGGATGTTGGAATTTCAAAATCATCGGTGAATTCCATTTTGGGCCTCAAAAGCGTCAAATCTCGATTGGTACCGAAAATACTGAATGCGCCATCTCACACTGTATTGATTCTTCGTGAATTTTGCTCCAAACATGAAACCCATATCGTTCCACAACAGCACAACCACCGTTTCACCACTTAAAAGACCACTCTAGGGACACCGTTTTGAGTCGATTGAAGAGATTCAATGTGAATCGCCGCGAGATTTGAAGGCCATTCCTGCCGATGACTTTTTAGCTTACACGAGGATTAAAAAAAAAGTTGGTATAAATGCATTGTATCCAGAACTTTGAAGGTGATGAAATAAATTTGGAAGAATAAATAAAGAGTCTTTGAAAAAAATCATTGGTCTTACTTTTTGGGCACAATAGTACTGTTTCCTACCTCTCGTTCAAATTTGTATGTGGAGTTCCAAAATGCATAAACACAAAAATATTTATTTTAAAACAAAATCTAGAAGATATGTTTCTGAATGATAACTTTATATTTAAATAATTTGAATTAAAAAAAGTCATGAATGTTGGTAGACGTTGGGTTGTCCTCTCCAAAATAATTGGTCTTACTTTTTGGGCACAGTAGTATGCATCACATTTTAATCAGTTTGTTTCCAACAAAGTTTCATTTGTAAATTATACACCATAATTGCAGGTAGTAAAGAATAAGGGGATAAAATGGCGAAAAAATATAAAGGTGACTACCATATGTATAAATGACTAAGGAAAAATTGCATAAAAAACAGGGAAATAAAGCACCCTTATGTTTACTAACGGTGGGATAGAATTACCGAGTGATTAGTTTTCTGGATCTCTGTGTCACAGGTTTGAGATACGAGACCGCGCCGTGCCATGGGTGTTTGTAATCCACTGTAAAACGAAGGTCCCTGTCTAATATGACTATGGAGAGTTGGACGTATGGCTGACAACCCTGCGCCGTAAAAAGAAAGACATCCCAAATTTCGGAATCTACCAGAAGGCAGACGACATTGGTACACCATGCTGTCGTTGCGCCATTGAAGAAGAATGTTTACTAAAACGTACGTTCTTT
>BPLQ01001311.1:5212-31916 GCA_021605075.1 Caerostris darwini
ATTGATAATAAATCTAATTATTTGTTGCTCATATTCATATAATAGAAATGAATGAAATATAAGATAATTGTTTTCTTTTTTATTAAAGAAAACGATGCAGCCAGATCGCCAATTGGCTGGCACTCTAGCCTTCGGTACCACAGGCTTCGGGTTCGAAAGTTAATCATGCTGTGGCATACAGAATCGAATGAATCTGTGTTGTGGCATGGATGTTTGTGAGGTGTTCGGAATCCATGTTAAGCTGTAGGTCCCAGTCTAATTAACTTAAAGTGTGCACAAGATGACCGTAGAGCGACGAACCAAACCAATGAGACGAACTACCTAAGCCAGTCCCTGGACCTATAGTGTCCATGGTGTATTTAAATATATAGAATCTTAAATTTAAGAATTGGTATAAATGCAGCTTTTCTCACACACTTACCCCAATCACGAAATTCAATAAATAGGACATCAGTCAAATTTTTTCCTTGGAATACGCATAAATTGTAAGTACTATATAGAAAGTACAAGTGTGCAAAAAGTTAACTTAAGACACTTCTCTGATTTTGCCATAATTATGCAAAAAAATGTACAGGGAGATATGAAATTTATACTATAGAGGTACAATACAGTAGTTATAGGATGAAGAAAGTATTGTAGTCAGAAAATGAATCGAACGCATACAATTTGAAACAAAGCAGAAAAAGGCTTTTTTGACAGAAGGGCGTTAGTAAAAAACATTGTCTAGTCATGAGGAAAATCCGACAAACCATAGTCTCTTAATAAGGAATATGATGTCCCCTAACTGCAATGGTTGCGTATCACCGTCTATTGATACTCAATACCAGAGGCCTGAATGGTCGAGTGCCTGAGGAAAGGTACCATAGGTTTCGGGTTCGAGTCTATTGGTGCCATGGATATTTGGAGTGGTTCGTAATCCACTTTAAGCCGTAGATCCCAGTCTCATATGACCGTAGAGGTCACAGAGCCCAATCAGACTTCTCACCCACAACATTCCCAAACTGTAAAGGGGCAAGTCAGCTCTAGACACAGTGATGTGGTGTGGTGTAAAAGTAGTAGTACTCAATACTAAATTATCCAGCTTTTCTGCAGATAAAAATTTCCACTCTTCAAGAAGCATCTTTTCAGTTGTCTGTACTCAGGAGAATTGGATTTTGTTGCCAAGTGTCTCCCCAAAGCATCCCACACATGTTCAATGAAATTTAAATCAGAGGAGTATGCTGGCAAATCCATTCTGCAGATATCCTCAATTTCAAGAAGCTTCTGAACAGCAGAGGTCCTGTCGTCCACAAAAATAAAGTCTGGATTAATGTCACCTCGGAACACACGTAGTATCCACAAAAAAAATTCATCGCCAAGAACTTGAATAAAATTAAAATCCAAGCAAAATGATTTATATGAAATTAGATAAGATAAAATAAATACAATTTTCCTTTAAATTATTTTCTACAAGTTCAAATGTATTCGAAAAAGTCTGCATTTTATTCCAGATATCTAAAATTTCAATAGATAGACTATTTTGCACAGCTGTTAAAACGAAAAGAAGGTTCAGTTCGTAATCGAAAAAAATTTACCAAAGAAATTCATTTCGTATTTTCCTATTTTGGAAATGTGTCTTCAATTTCTCACCAATGCAGTCGTTACGTTTGTATAGGACGCAATGTTTGAATGGCTTAATCTGACTGCCTATCCTGTCAGAGAAATTCAAAAAGATCTTTTTAAAAAGCAGGATCTAATCTAAAGGAAGCAAAATTTTCTGTCAGACACTTCAAAAGGTAATACATAAGTACGTCTGACTATTTTTCTGGAATTTGAATAGCATGAATATGGTGAAAAAAAATACTTATTTGGTTCAATCATTGTAAATGCGAAAGGAAGGTTTCTTTATCAATTCCTAGTCCACAGAACTTGTGGGCGAATTTCGTTTGCTTTTCCAGCTATTCGAAAAGTGTGGGCTTATTTTATGTTTTTCCTCGCCTAATGTAAAACTGTGGATCGGAAATGGATTCTTTTTTTCACCTACAAGATCTGCCTTAGTGCCAAAAAAAGAATTAAGGGCCTGAATGTCCGAGTGGCTAGCCCGCTGGCGCTCGGTACCACAGGTTTCGGGTTCGAGTCCCGGCGGTGCCATGGATGTTTGTAGTGGTTCGGAATCCACTTTAAACCATAGGTCCCGGTCTAACACGATCGTAGAGCGTTGTGGAGAGTGACATGTTGAAAATAAGGAAAAACTAACTGTTCATATATATAGTGATTACTTGATTATAGTCCTTGTTGCTTCACATCCCCATATACCACTTCATTCATCATTATTCATCATTAAAGAATTATCGAAAAGCATATAAGAAGAAAATTTAAAGAAACATCCGAACAAAAACGGGTTCATCTTTTACCCTCAAGATTTGCTCGAGTGCATGAAAACAAATCATCAAAAGGCATAAAGTTTAGTGCATTTTAAGAAAAGACAAAAATCTATATATAAATAAAAAATAATCGAAAAATATATTAGAAGGAAATTTAAAGAAAGAATCAAGCAGAAATTAAAAGAAACCATACATAAAAATAGAAAAAAATTGAAGAAATTTACTTTAAATCTTTATTTGCAAAGTATATTATATTAATTTGCTTCAAAAATAATTATTTAAATGTGTTGTATTCCTTGTTCCTCCGTGGATATTTGATACTTCGTTTCCTGTGTAACGTTTTTTTTTTCTTTCTGATGCAGCTGGCAAACACTTAGACAGCGTGGTCTTGGATGCCTTAAAGGCAAGCGCTGCACAGACGTTACTCACTTTGCATTACCCAGGGGGCGCGTGTAACTTGAAGATAAGTCACTGACACGGAGTAACAATGCTCCCGCAACGCTCTACGATCCTATTAGACCGGGACCTACAGTTTAAAGTGGATTCCGAACCACTACACACATCCATGGCGCCGCCGGAACTCGAACACGAAACCTGTGGTACCGATCGGACGAGCACTATCCACTCGGCCATTCAGGCCCCACCTGTGTAACGTGCATGTCAGGAAATTTAAGGAAAGAATCGAACAGAAATCAAAAGAAAACATACATAAAAATAGAAAAAAAATGAAGAAATTTACATTAAACCTTTATCGGCAAATTATATAAATTTGCTTCAAAAATAATTAATTAAAATTGTTGATATTCCTTGTTAATCCATTGATATTTGATGTTCAGTCATTTCCTGTTTAACGCGCATGTCAGGAAGTGACATTTCCTGCTGAGTGCGCATGTCTAAAAGTAAACACAACTTTATTACTTGTTTTAAATATACTCCAAGCAGTTAGCGAACGAGAAAACAGAAGTAGCTGGTGTAGTTAAGCCCATGGCATTTTTCTCAACCGCTGTTGAAGTTAAGCCTACAACGCTGTTTTCAAACGCCATTGAACTTAAGCTAAAAGCGATAGGTTTTTGTTCGACTTTTAATCAAAAGCTGAACTGTGATCACTTCTAAGACTTTTTCAAATCAAGTTGTATTATGACAGGTATGACAAGTTGCAAGCATTGAAATGCTAATTTCTGAACATGGAAATTATAGATGGAAACAATTCTAATCAAGAATGATCATTGAGACTATGTAATCTGACTTGATACCAAATCTGCTGAAGGAGCCATGACTGATGTTGAAGAAATTCTGAAGAAATGGATCCAAACAGATTAACAACGCTAATGGCAATATTACTTTGTCTACAAGTCCCATTGAACTTTGCCACGTTAAGTATTGCACTACATTGCACAAAATTAAAAATAGTTTATGAATAGAAAGGGTCTGCGGAAAAGAGCAACTTTAATAGTTACTATTCCGAAATATGACATAATCTGAAAATATTTCCGAACATACGTTAACTACCTTTTTTTCCCAAAACAGTGGCTAAACTTCATGAAATGGACATCAGAATGGCCGAAGATCTTTCCTTCATATTATTGTAGTTTTGCATTCTTGATACAATTCCAGAGAATTCCAGGCATGCAACTGAATCGTGAGATGAACTGTCTAAACTAATAGAATGCTAATGGAAGAATGTAAATCAAGAATCTATGAAGAAGGGAATCAAAATCTAACCTTAGCATTCAAAAAGGTTAATTTTCTACCTTCCAAAAAGGAAATCAAAACCTGAAAAGTGGTAAAAAAAATGGAAATTAAATCCAAATAGACACGAAACAAAATTTACGAAAAATTAAAATATAATTACTGATCAAAAATCGAACACAAAGCTTCAGTATGTCGTAAGAAAGTAGCTGATAGAAACGCTGCATCTTTGAAACAGAAAGCTTCAATGATTACAAAATTCTCAGAATTTCTGTCTGCAGATATAGGACTGAACAATAATTACCTTGGTGCCTGGATAGCGGAGATACCTCATATATGTGCTACAATGAAGGTCTTTTTTACCAATTAAATGATAAACGCATTCATAAAACTCGCTATAGATAAAAACTGCTAAAATTACTGGAATGGGAACTATCCGTATCACTATACCAGACCGAACCGGAGCAAAAGCCATTCCTCTCGATAATGTTTTGCACATTCCCGAGTTAAAAAGCAGTCTACTGATATACGAAAAATATCAGATTCATTATTTTCATCAAACGAGAAGCACTAATCATCGAATGGAACGGAAACGTACTCCCAAAGGATATTTATACTATCTGGGGCCCATCTTTGAAATAGCTAACGGAATTTCAAAAGTGGTATCAAAATGAGGTGACTTAAATGAATATGATCTATACTATATATATTATACTAAAAAAATCAATTCGCTTTAAAAATTTTATATTATACTAAAAGGTGTACCAGACTTGCAGGGTGCCGACAGATGGAATCGGCAAATACTCGGTGAATTCACATCCATTTTATTGTAAATTGTTCACTTACAAGCAATTGAAAAACAAGAACATTGATTTCGGCTTATTTCGCCTTATATACAAAACAGAAGAAGGCGCACATGCGCACTATGAACAAATGGAATTTACATAGTTCAATATAATGCTGTACAAAAGGTTACCTGAAGAAATGGCGAAAACAAATGTTCATCTGACATATAGGACATAGATTAATAATTTTAAAAACTTTATCTGGGAATTTATACGACAATTTTATTTAGAGAGACATATTTTTTTAAAAAAGAGGCAATAGAATAGAGAGAATTTTACATAAAGAGACAACAGAATTTGGAAATATTTATTTACTCTCTTTCAACCTCGTATTTGTATAATTACGTCTTGTCTCACTTTGTAAACGTATGAATATTTTTCATTGTCCGCGGCTATCTTAAGTTTCTAGTTTTATTTTAAAGAGATCTGTTTATTTTGTTCATCCTCTAACCTTCCGTTTTTTATCTACAGGAATAAAAATTTGATTTTCTAATTGTTAATGTTATTATTATTTTATTATTGTAATATATTGCCCTACTATTATTGTCTATATTAGTATTATACTATTTTTTTATTTCTAATCATTATTTTTTAATTATTTTCTACTTAAGGTTTAAATGAAAAAGTGGCACATAATCTGCACCATAAAATTCCAAACCAGTTTGCCTGTATAATCCCCATCATTAAAAGCAGGAATTTACTATATTTTAAACCCTCCCAGAAGTTCAGCTAATTGCGATTCAAAAATATCCTATTCTTATTAAGGAAGCAAATATTTTTCAGAATTTCAATGAAGTTAAAACTGCACACTTTATGGAGAGCTTTACAGAGACTGAATTAAGAGAAGATTGACTCGATGTCCTTAGAATTTTCTATTTCTGTCTCGTTAATGTAACTGCTGCTAAGCCCAACAAACTTTTCTCAGAAGCAACGGCATTTGAAATTTAAATGTCATTTCAAAGGAAAGACAACAAAGGAGAACTTAAAAAGAAAAGCTTTGAATATATTTTATTTAAATTTATAAAAAAGAAAACTAATTCATTCCTCTTTTATTAAAATACTCTTTTCTGTTTTAAAAACATGGATAGATTTTATGATTATTAAATAGCAAGAAATGCTTATTTTATTTCCCTTAAATGACTAGGAACGAGTTCAATATAGTCTTAATCAATTGTTTGAATAACACAATTTATGTAATTTATTCATAATTTCTTACTGAAAAATTCGTTGAATATGTTTATATAATGTTGCTACTTACGACAAAAATAAAATATTTAGTTATCTAAGTATTCAAATAAATTGTTCCAGCATATCATTACTGACGGAAATTTCAATAAATTTTCTTATTATAATGCACATTGCTTGGAAACTTGATAAAATCAAATTAGGTCATGAATTCAAAATGTATATTACACAAATCATATCACAAATATCACAATCACAAATATCACAAATATCATCAAATATCACAAATCAAATAACACTAACTCTAATGCCACCTTATTTTAATAGCCATTTAGGAAACATATTTTTTAAATTAATATTCCTAAAAACTTATTATTGTAAACCAAGCGTCATACATCCAGCTGTTACTTCGCTCCTCTCCATCTTATCAAATGTTGTTCATTAAAGGCTATTGCAGATTTGTAATCTTGATGAAAAAATGAAATAGCTACATATGACCCAATTCTACTTAAAAATTACATTAAATTATTAGAGAAATATTTTACTTAATGTTCCATATTTTCTTGTCAATAAGAGATAAAAATTTGTGTCAGTAATGCATGATCCGTAATATTATATTTATTTTTTTATGTAATTTTTATCCTAACACAAAAATAAGATAAAGGCAGTGGCAAAGACTTGGTTTGAGAAATTATCACTTTAAATTTACAATTGGTGCTGTGGAAGTTACCGCTCCTAGTCTCACGTAAATCTTCTCTGGCGCTTTATCGCTGTTTGCCATTTTTTTTATGAAGAAAGAAGTAAACAAAAATGAAATCAGAAAGGTTAATTCTTTGCAATGGAAATTTTCTTTGAAAAGAAAAATAAATAAAAATAAGAGTATCTATATTTATTTTGGAAGTCTGATGGTCTAGTAATTGGCGGTCGGTACCACAGGTTTCGGGTTCGAGTTCCGTTTGTGCCATGGATGTTTGTAGTGGCTCAGGAAACCACTTTAAGGCATAAGTCCTGGTCTAATATGACCGTAGAGCATTGAGCGTAGGGTTGACAACCTGCCCAATAAAAGAAAATAATATCCTATGTCTCGGAATCTACCAAAAGGCCTTGGCTCCCCACGGGGTTGTCGCGTCAATACCATTATTACTTAAAAATTTTCTTTTGCTTATTCGATAGGACTGTCAAAAAATATGTTCCAATTTAAAATTGCGTTGTCCAAAGTAGCTATGGTTATGTCTAGATACTGCATTAATACACCCAAGCCTTTTCGAATCAACAAAAATTTTCTGGATCGAGTTCAGAAAAAACGATAATTAGTAATCAATTTATTAATCCTTTTTTCACATGGTTAGTACAAAAATAGAACGAGAAGGGCCGTCCTGGTTATCTTGGTTTTGTTTTTCTTTATCACTATGGTCAAATTATCTGCCTGAACTCTATAATGCTGAAATAAAGCTAACATACAAAAATGAGCAATTGTATCTAATAAGTTACGAAAGGGCCTGAAAATCCGTCTATCCATTGCAATGTCGAAAAGGGAATTGGAATCCTTAGCTTAATAGTCACTTACTCTGCTGCCCACCTGTATTACTTCGTGACATTTACGGTCAAGAATTATCGGTGCGAAGAAAATTGGTGAGTGTTATAAACGGGAAGTAATTTACCAGGCAGACAAGAGCCCAAAGCAGCATAACTACCTTTACTGCTTCGAGATGTTTACGGTCAAGGCGTTATCAGTAAGACGATAAAGCGCGAATGTTATTGCACTGAAGTAATTTATAAGGCACACAAGACCTCAGAACAGCAAACCATGTACATCTCTTTCAGACCCCTGAATGGGTAAAACTCCAGAAGCAGTCTCATCAATCCTATAGTATAAAGATAGTGAGGTACCTAGCAAAATATGTCATCACATTACAAAGTTCATTGCAGGCCTTTGATGAATTTGACTCTTACCATTGCTTCTACTATCACATCAGCAATATAATATTCTGTATGGAAGCAACATTCTGAATAGAGAATTCTCTTGCTCGCAGCTGGATAAAGCGTTCATGTCTCAATTCTCCAGTTATATTAGGTATAGGGAAAGTTAAGTAGGTATTTGTGATTGAAATAAAACAGAAAATTTAAGCAAAAATCTATTTATTTAATCATTAAAATAGTCACCATTGTTTTCTTTGGCATCTTCCCATTATGTTTTCGATACTTGTTTTAAGGAATTCATTTGGTTTGTAATGGAAAAAAACTAGATTCCTTTTTACCTCTTCACTTAAAGTCAACTAATATGTATGTGTGTGTGTGTGTGTGTCTAAGCCGATTCTCATGTAAAGGGTTTAGGACAACCACCATTTTGGAAAAGGATCACTTTTTTTTCCAAAATTGTTAGCAAGAATCTTATACAATTCCTTAAATATTGTCCATATCTTCAGTCACAACTTGAAAATTTCATTGAAAAGTTAATTTTCAATGAAAACTGTATCGTCTAATAAGATTAGAATGTGTGTAAAATTGATAAATAACAGAAATATGTAAAGATTATGAAAAAGTAACCAAAAAAATTATTTAGACCTTTCTATTTTAAGTATTTTGAAAATGATATATTTAATTGAAATATTATAATTTATTTAAAATCCACTTATTAGCTTAACACCTAGACACAGTGATCACAATTTATTTATATTAATACAAAACTATGTGATTATAAAAGTATTATTTTGGCAAATAAAAAACAAAAATTTACAAGTTATTTAAAAGATTTTCTCAAACTTTAATTTCTTAATCCCATATTAACAGGCAAGTTTAATGCAGAATTAAAAATGCCAGTGATAAATCGGGTGAGTTTTAATCTCCTCATTAATAAATGAATTTTTTATCAATAAAAAATTAAATTAAAGTATTCTTCGAATTTATTTGCTTCAGAAGAGAATTTAATTTTTAGTTATTTCTACTATATAGACATAAAAAATATTTATTTTCCAACACAAGAGAATAAAAATATTAAAACCAATTCTGTACGTTGTTCTGAAGATGTTCCGAATTTAAAAAAAAACTAAAGTTTTATATTAAAAACGTATCTGTTTGAATAATATTTGTTATATATATATATATATATATATATAAAAGATATTCAAAAATGTTATGTAATTCAGAAAAATATCTTCTTTTACATCATGTTATATTTTATTCTACTTTCTTTAAACAGAAAATATATATTTTCTTATTGAAAATATCTCAGATTGATTTTCGATGGCAAATAATATAAGAATGATTTTTTTTAAGGATTTATATGCCATTCTGCAATTAAAGTATTTTTTTTCTTTTCGATTTTTTTTTAAATCAGGTGAAAAAAAAAAAATTTCCTTATACGGTATTATTGAAAAAAAACATTACTTAAAGCTAGTTTTCGATACTTGTTAACCTGATATCAAGAAAGTTTAAATCAAAATCAATGGCATTTTTCTTCTTTTTTATTATTATTATTAGAAAAGTAATATTCATAAAATGCCCCGCTATTCATAAATGCAATGCCTGTTTTCACTTTGAGAAAAAAACGAAAAACAATACTTCCTGTCGACTCGTCGCATAACACTCTTCTTTTCTCCTTCTCCAAAAACCTCCCTTTAAGAAAATCCGCCAAGAGGGGAGATCAGCTTACCTCACTTCTCATTGGAGTGGATACTTCCTTATCCCATGGTCTATCACCAATCGCTATGTAGCAACGTAGTCCATATTCCATCCGTAATTTTTGTTGACATGTGAAGGTCGAACAGACAGTCGCTAATTTCATGAGGTCCCATTATCCATGCCACTGATTATCTGTTGTCATATTTGAGTGACAGGTTGTTCTCATTAGTACAAAACACTTGCATGTAATATAAATATCCACAATACTGCTCATCTGCTATCAGATTTCAGTGAGACGTTATTATTATGCACTTGTTAAAAAAAAGTTTGAACAGAAATACTATATCTCTTCCTGAGGGAAAAATGTCACATCGTGACATATTTCTTTGAACTAACATTGGACGCACCCGTAAATCTCCTAAGGCATATTAATGAGTTCTAGCCTCTCCTAAGGCATATTAATGAGTAAGATATTTTTTTTTTCTAATACAGCTGGCAAACACTTAGACAACTTGGTCTTTGGTGCCTTAAGACAAGAGCTGCACAGACGTACTCACTTTGCATTACCCAGGGGGAGCGTGTCACTTGAAGATAAGCCACGGACGCGGAGTAACAATGCCTCTGCAACGCTCTACGATCCTATTAGAACCGGAACCTACGGGGTTTAAAGTGGATTCCGGACCACTACAAACATCCATGGCACCGCCGGGACTCGAACCCGAAACCTGTGGTACCGAGGGCCAGAGCGTTAGCTACTCTGCCATTCAGGCCCCAAATTTTTGAAACTGGGAATGTAATTTTTGAAACATACTGTAACGTTATATGAAATAGCAGACTTTATACCGCAAAAGTCATTAACTAATAATATTAAAATACTTAAATAATAAATAAATATTTAATTTTCTATCATTCATCATCGATTTTTTCAGTTTCAACGTTACTGAGGAAAAATCATAGTAAAGAAGAATTACTAAGAGAAATTTGCTGCATTGTATTTAGGATTAGAAAATGTCTTTCAAGAGATTTTTTTCATTTTTCCGATTGAAAAATATTTCTAATTTTAAGTCTTTCTTTTAATTGCGTAAACTTGAAACATGTGCTTTTTAATGGAATAATGTAAATCAAGAATCAAGTAAAAATGGAATCAAACGATAACCCTGTTGTTGTTGCTTATCCCCTTGATTTAGAATCCTAAACCAAGTCCAGTAGATCATGCTGCATCAATAGATCGTAAACTGTCCTCCCCTCATTCAACAGTTGCCTCACAGAGGCACCAATACAATCTATGAGATGAGAGGGAGATGCGATGGTCGAACAATGACAAAGGGCATATGTCTTCTCGTCTCCATTGAAGGTCAAACTCTTAATGTGGCCAGTCCTTAGTTTAGCTAACGCCGTCTGAGCAGGTCTAGGACAGGAGCACTGCATGGACATACCAGGATATTTAGCGGCGTACCATGCATGAATTGGTGGCGACTTCCAAGAGGTATTCACTCTGGCTAAAGTCATGGAATGAACCTCTGAAGCTAACAGATTTCGATAACCCTAATACTCAAAAAGGTAATTTTTCGTCCTGAAAAAAAGAAATCAAAACATGAAAAGTATTAAAGAGATAATGGAAGTCAAATCAAAATAGAAACGTGATAAAACGAAATGTTTTGTACGTTCCCGAATTTAAAAGCAATCTATTGAGCTACGAAGAATAACCGATTCGTTATTTTTGCCGAACGAGAAGCACGAATCATTGAATAGAACGGAAATGTACAATCCGTAGGGCAATAACGTGAAAGATATTTAAACTATCTCGAGGAATCTTTGAAATACCGAATACAGTAACTGAATTTCAAAAGCTGATTTTCAAAATAAATAAAATAATTTCAAAACAAAATATTGTCACCTAAATGAATATTATCCAAACATAAAAGGCAAATTCAAAGTGGCGATAAAATAGAAAAACACGTCATCTGTGTCTGATTTGGAACAGAAAAGAAGAGAAAAATAAAAGAAATATATATATATGTTGTTGTTTTTTTTTTTGCTCTAATGCAGCTTTTAAACACTTAGACAATTGTCTTCGATGCCTTAAGGCAAGCGCTGCACCGACGTTACTCACTTAGCTCTACCTAGGAGGTGCGTGTATCTTGAAGATAAGCTACGGACGCAGAGAAACAATACCTCCGTAACGCTCTACGATCCTGTTTGACCGGGACCTATGTTTTAAAAGGGATTCCGCACTACAAACATCCATGGCACCGCCGGGACGCGAATCCGAAGCATGTAGTACCGAGCGCCAGAGCGCTAGCCACTCGACCATTCAGGCTCCCCAAGAAAAATATTAAAAATGCAAGCTGGGGAGACCATGAAAGCAATATAGAGCAATACGCTCTGAAATGGATGATATTTCTCAAATTACGGGCACTGCATAATCAAGTTCCACAGTTTCCAAAACTTTGAATGGACCTTATAATAATGAATAGCAAAAAGCTATACTTAAGTTAAAGCTATACTATTTGTGTTGCAACTGCTTTTCTGCGTTGTGTTTTAGAAAATAAGCATTATAAGGTGGAATTGTTGGTATATCACAACGTATTTGATGTTCATCCAGTCCCTGTGTAACCCGCATGTCAGGAAGGGACGTTTCCTGCATAGTGCGTATGTCTAAAAGTAACGACTGCGTTATTACTTTTTAAATATATTCTTCTCACCTAGAAGTTCTTTTTCTTATATACATTTATATATTTGGTTTAAATTTGTGCTTCCAAAAAAAGAATTTAAAATGAATTTTACGCTCGATAATAACACTGAGTTTTTTAGGATGTAAAATAATTAAATGTAAAAAAAGAAAATTTAAGGAATATTGAATATTACAAAAAAAAGCATTTGTTCATTGTTATGAAAGCAATTGATCAATCTCATTGATATGAAAAATTCATCAATCACATTGATATAAAAACAATTATCAATCTGATTAATGATTAATATAAAAATTGATCAATCTTATTGATATGAAAATTGATCAATCTTATTGATATGAAAATTGATCAATCTTATTGATATGAGAATTGATCAATCACATTGATATGAGAATTGATCGATTACATTGATATGAAAGAAATTGATCAATCACATTGATATGAGAATTGATCGATTACATTGATATGAAAACAATTGATCAATCTGATTGATATAGAAATAATTGATTAATTTCATTGATATTAAAATTGATCAATCATATTGTTATAAAAACAATGGATAAATCTCATTAATATAGAAACAATTGATTAATCTCACTTATATTAAAATTGATCAGTCATATTGTTATAAAAACAATTTATCAATTTGATTGGCAGAAAAAAGCAACTATTAATTACTAATAATTAAACAAATACTAAATTACTAATCGAAAAATTGTTAAGAGCAAGGAAGTTATAACAAAATAAAAATATATTTTAGTACAAAAATATCAAGTGAAATGGATTTAAAAAAGTATAGGATTCATGAAATATACAAGTCTGAATTACTGAAATATACAAGTCTGAATTGCTGAAATAAACAAACTGATTAAAAATGTCATCTAACAGTTTTTTAGGATCATAAAAAATATTTTTCCGAATTGTTATTAAAGCAAGGTTACATTAAAAATATTGTTATTTGATTTGTGAAGTGCAACATAAATTTTGAATTCATGACCTAATTAGATTTTTATTAAGCTTCCGAAAATTAATAATACACGTCATAATAAAAAAATTACTGAAATTGCCTTCAATAATGATTTGCTGAAACAGTTTATTTGAATACGAATATAATTAAATATTTTATTTTAAATCATAAGTAGAAACATATGCATAAATATATTCAATGAAATCTTCTATTAGAAATTATGAATAAATTACGTAAATTCTGTTATTCAAACAATTGATAAAGAGTGTATTGAGTTAAGCTTGAAATCACATGTATAAAACTGCCTTAACTTCGTGCATAGCCATTTAAGAGAAATAAAAAGGCATTTATTTCCATCTAATAAACATGCAAGAGGAATGAATTATTTTTTCTTATAAATTTAAATAAAATATATTCAAAGCTTTTCTTTTTTTAAATTCTCCTTTGTTGTCTTTCCTTTGAAATGGCATTTGAATTTCAAATGCCGTTACTTCTGAGGAAAGTTTGTTGAGCTTAGCAGCAGTTACATTAACGAGACAGAAATAGAAAATTCTAAGGACATCGAGTCAATCTTCTCTTAATTCAGTCTCAGTAAAGCTCTCGATAAAGTGTACAGCTTTAACTTCATTTAAATTCTGAAAAATATTTGCTTCCTTAATAAGGATCGAATATTTTTGAATCGTCAGTAACTGAACTCCTGGTACTTTAAGGATGGTTTGAAATACAGTAAATTGCTGCTTTTATGAAAGGGATTATAAGGGCAAAATGTTTTGGAATTTTATGGTGTAGTAGATTATGTACCTCTTTTCTTCGAAACCTGGAGTAGGAAATAATTAAAAACTAATTATTACAAAAAAAATAATGTAATACCAATGTAATTAATAATAATGTAAATAGTAATAACATTAATAATAAATAAACACTAGATAAAAATGCTGAAATCTTCTAGGCAAATTTCAACTTATCATGTGTGAACATTCGGGAACAGATGAATAATCTCAGGAATATTCCTATGTTTAGTAATGCAAGAGATATATGAAGCAATTGATTGGAATACTACAAGAATGGCCAAATTCAATAGCTACATGAATATAGTAATGTTGAATAGATCAAGAACTTCGTGAAGAATGAATCGTTGAAGAATCTCCAAAAGAATATTCAAAAGTAAGATAAATATAGTCGTAAATGAAAAATGAAGAATTCCCAATTCTACAAGCAACGTTATCACATTCAATAGCCAAAATAATCTATCGAAGTTTGAAAATTCTAGTCGGAAATGAAGAATGAAGTATTCCAAATACAATAAGAAGCACTAAACAGCTCAATAAGCACCGGAAAATGCCAAAAGTGATAAATACGAGCATGAAACTTCATCAAGAAGGAACTGATCAACGCCGCTCTACGAGTATTTATGGCCATTGGAAATACAAATGTTTAAAATTCCGACCCAAAACAGGAAAAATGATTCAAAACCATACTACAAAACACTTCAATCAAAAGCCAAATTCTCCAGAAAATTCCTTAAGATTAACGTTATTTATGAATCATTTCAAGAGTTAAGGGCCCAAAGTACCATTTTTCTCCAAAATTTGTAATGGAGTTTTATTTGCTTGGTCCTCATTTTCGGAGAGCATCACTGACCCCTAACCAGGACAGCATCATGCTCACACATGATAAAAAAGTTAATTTTTAATCCTGGAGATTTACAACGGAAGGTTAGAGGATGAACAAAATAAACAGATCTCTTAAAAATAACGGACAATGAAAAATGTTCATACTTTTACGAAGTGAGACAATACGTTATACGCATAATACGAAACCGCATGAAAATAAATAAATATTTCCAAATTCTGTTGTCTCTTTATATAAATAAAACTTTCCTATACATTTTCGGAGGAAGTTTATTTTTAATTCAATTTAACGTAGTTATTTCCATGAGTTTATGCCATGTGAACCTTTTTTTCACCATTTCTTCAGGTTTTTAGTATAATATATTATTATTATGAAATTCTCTTAATATTAAAAAGTACTATGCTTTTATAAGAACTAAATTGCGAATTTAATAAAAGAACTCAAACTAGTACATAGTATGTGAAAAAATAAGCTAATAAGTATAAAGTGTCCAAGGATATAAGGACAAAATAACGGTACTATTACCTATATCCATTTGTTCTAGAAGAATGGAAAATTTACTTAATACTGGTTCTGTTAATAATTAATGTCCTCGAAAATTTACTGTATTCTAATTTATTTACCAAAAAAATTAAATTTGCTATTATATTTTACGTAATAAAATAAAATAATTTTTAGAATGTATTTCGCATCTTTTTCTTTATATTTACGACTATCTTTTAATGTAACACATTTTTTCCAGATGCTGATTGAAAATTGTTATTAGAAAATTTTGGGGATTAATTATCTCGTATTGTTATCCCTATTGTAAACATTGAATTGTACTACAAAATATTCCTTATGTTTACTACTAAATCTCCATACATGTTTTCACTGAGCTTTCTTTTTTTAGATAATTACAAGATCTTAAAATTATATATGCATAGAACGAGCACAAAAAGTAAATAAGAGAATTACAAACACAACCATTTTGCACGTCGAATGCTAACTACCTGCATTCGCTAAACGCAAATTGTATAACAAAACCATTAAATTCCACTTTCACACAAAAGTAAACGGGAGTTTTGTCCGTGTTTCCGATTGAAATTATACAGAAGACTTGTTAAAAAATCTATTTTTTTTTAATAATTAACATAATCACCATTCTTTTAATTGGCATCTTCTCATCATTACTTTGATATATACAGAGAGAGATGGGAGGGGGGGAATTATTAAATATAAAAATGAAAACGTTAATAAAACATAAGTATAAATTTGCTTTCTCAGCTTTTACAGAACAAAATTTAAATACAATATATGCATTACAGTACTGCACTAACAAATTTATCAGCTGATTTTGTCACATTATTGGCCGTAATTTTTTTTCATAACTTTATCTTTGAAAATTATCTAGCTTTTTAAAAAAAAAATTAGCCATATCCTTATTTATAGGATCAAATTAGAAAATATAAAAACAAATTATTATTTAAACTCATATTATAAAATAACATTATTGTTTGCTTAAACACGTTTAGTACTACTTTTACTTTTTCTTAAATCTTTAGAAATTTAAACAAAAAAAATTTTTTTTTTAATTATTCAATATTATGTTCCACAAATATAAATGAAACTTAATTATTCGCTTTATATTTTGTCAGATAAGAAAATAATTGCAAATAGTTATGGCGTAATGCACATTAGAAAAAAAATCTTAAAACAAGTCAAAATCTTTTCAGGTACATTTAAATGTGTGATTTTTTAAGTACTCCCCAAAATTTAAAAAGAATTATATTGCTGTCATCCAACAATACGTGAGTATTCTGAGCAGACACTGTAATTAATTCAACAAACAACGAAAGATGGAATTTTTATCTACCAATGACGTTTGAGAAATGAACTATTGACTACGAAATATTTTAATTTAATTGAACTACGAAACATTTTAATTAAATGTATTTCGAAAGAGTAGAGTATAATTTCTCAACTTCGAGATATCTTTTTTCAATTTAAATAAATTACTTTTTAGGAGTCACTTATCTTTCACTTACTACTGTGCACAAAACGTAAGACCAATTTTCAATTTAAAAGTCCCGGGGCTTATGGAATTTCAATTTTTAGGTTGCTGGCTCTGTCCTTGACATCTGTGTGAAATTTGATGTCAAAATATTCATTAGTGTTTGAGTTACGCTTGGCTTTGTGAGACGCTAAAACTGATTCCGGCAATTTTTGAAATGTCTGAATGAATTGAGCAAAGAAATTGTTTTCAATTTTGTTTGTGAATTGAATATTTATGGGCGGAAATGCATAGAATGTTGTAGAAGGCATTCGGTGAGCATTACTTTATCGGAAATAAATGTTTACAATTGGTATAAACAGTTGAAAGAAGGCAGAGAACGCGTTGAAGACGAAGAGCCCTCTGGTCGACCATCCACCTCAACCGACGAAGATTTCATCCGAAAAATTAAAGATTTGGTGCTTGCAAACCGTCGATTTATAATTAGAGACATTGCTGCTGATGTTGGAATGGCAAAAGGATCGGTCCATTCCATTTTGGGCCCCAAACGCGTCAAATCTCGATTGGTACCGAAAACACTGAATGCGCCAGCTCACACTGCATTGATTTTTCGTAATTTCTTCGCCAAACAGGAAACCTATATCCACCTGATTTAGCACCGTGCGACTTCTGGCTGTTCCCTAAACTTGAAAGACCACTCCGTGGACACCGTTTTGAGTCGATTGCAGAGATTCAACGTTGGTCTTACTTAAAAATAATTGATCTTACTTTTTGGGTACAGTAGTATGCATTCTATGAAGAGAATGCTGATAAGCGAAAAGAAGGCACTATCTTCTGGAATTACTTTCAATTTAAATTACTTATTTTTCGTAACTGCTATGCAATTGCATGACATCTGAGGAAAACAAACCGTGAAGGTTAGACCTGGAATATTGAGTGCATATATGAGATGCTCATACACGTTGTGCTCAATCTCCATCAAGTCTGTCTCTGATGTGGTGAAAATGGAATAAAATGCCCTTGTAAAATATCATCAAAAATTTCAATGGGAAAATTTTTCAATTTCAAGAATACAATTTTTCGTATTAGTTTCTTATTGATGACAGTCGTATTAAAGGATTGCCATAAAGAACAACACAAAAATATTTAATTTCTTTTATATGTGGTGTCCCGAAATTCTCGCTAGAAGTAATGCTTTTAAAAAAGAGTACAAGAGGATTTATTTCTGAAATCAATTTGGTACACTAACTTCCCATCTTAACCCCAATCTTAAAGCGTTGTATTTTGAAGGTAAAATAAAATCATCTCTTCCATTACCAAATATATCAGATTATTTAGGACATTTAGAAATTCAAATCTTGCATTAATTTTCGGACACCTTAAAGTAAAATAAAAAAGGGAAATGTATAAAAAAAATTTAAGCCCTAATTATATTTTTACCCTAATTCATTTATTTTATTTTATTTTTTTAAGAAAGAAATTCAATTTTTTTAATTAATGGAACAATGGAAATAATAAACGATATAATAAAATAATAACGCAATCACGAAATTCAGCATTCCATTATTTACCATTACATTTACTTAAATTAGTTGGAGATTTTTAGAAATGTTAACCGAAAAGATTGCCTTTTAAAATTATTCATTATTGTGCGACAAATATTTGTAAAACTAAATGTATTGCTTTATTTCTCATCATCATCAGGAGCGCAGCATTCCTATGGTGGGCCACGGTCGTCGCCTACTAACAGATTTCGAGACAAGGGATGTTTTCTTTTTACAGGTTAATATTGTCAGTCCTACACTCTACAGTCAGGGGCGCCTACGGCTTCCGAACCACTACAAACATATTGTTGGAATTCTTATGCTTTAGTTCGCGCCACGCAGCGTCACGTGGTAGTTTTACAGAAATCGCTTGGAACCGATTCAGAATTGCGCTGTTGCCGTGGAGACGGGCTGTTGGCTGCTGTGGAAACGGGCTGTTGCCGTGGAAACCAGCTGTTGCTGTGGAAACGAGTTGTTTTATTCTAAAAAGAACATTTTTCTTCCAGTTTAACTTTTGCCTTCGAACTGTTACCATCAACCCCGTATATCTTTGTAAATATTGCTTGTAAATAAATGAAGATTCCATAAATGTTTGTATGGATTGATCAGTACTTCTCGAACCACTAGAAAGCTGCGGCTAACCAGAAAAACTGAACCACCGATAGAAAGAAACACGATAGTCGTAGTGACACATATATGGCACCGCCGGGATTCAAACCCACCACCGAGCATCAGGCCCCAGAAGAAATTTATTACAATTCCTTAAATATTGTCCATAACTTCAGTCGTAATTTTATAATTAACTTTTCAATAAAGACTGCATCGCCTAATAGGCTTAGAACGTGTGTAAAATTGATCATTAAACTAAAATAGGTGAAACTAATCAAAAGAAACCTTAAAATTATTTAGAAATTTCTATTTTACGCACTTATTTTACGTAGATATATTTAACTCATATATTGTAATTTATTTAAAATTCATTCACTTATTAAGCTTAACCCTTATACAAGAGGATCACAGGATGTTGGTATTAATACAAAGCTATGTGATTATAAAAGTATTATTTTGGCAAATGAAAAAACCAAAATATGCAATTTTGGCAAATAAAAACCTAAAATTCACAAATTATATAAAAGATTTTGTCAAACTTTTGTCAAATTTCTCAATCCTACGTCAACAGTTAAATTTAATACCAGATTAAATATGTCGGCGATAAAACGGGTAATCTTTTATCTCATCAAACAAAAGAGTTTTTTATGAGTAAAGATTAAATAAAAACACTCCTTGAATTTCAAAGCAATTATTTATTTGCTTCAGCATAGAATTTAATTTTTTGTTATTTTTATTATATAACTATATATCGATGTAAAAAAACATTCAATTTCCAATACAAGAGGATAAAAATATTAAAAACCAATTTCGTATGTTATTTTGAAGAAGTTTCGAATTTGAAAAAAAAAAGTTTTATTTTAAAAACGTATCTGCTTAAATAATCTTTGTTATATATATAATAAAAGATATCGTAGAATGTTATGTAATTCAGCAAAATATCTTCTATTATATTATGTTATATTTTATTCTACTTTCTTTAAACGAAAAATATCTATTTTCTTATTGAAAACATATCAAATTGATAATATAAGAAAAGTGATTTATTTTTTGTAAGGATGTATATGTCATTCTGCAATTCAAGTATTTTTCTCGTCCGATTTTTTGTTTTAAATCAGGTAACAATTTATCAAGGCAATTATTTATAAATTAAAAATCTATTAAAAATAAATTAATTAAATCTAATTAAAAAATGTCTATGTTTAAAACAACTTACATTATAGTTGGGTTTTGGAGGACAGGAACTTTTATCAAAACCATTCGGCAAATATGTAGCAGAAAATTCCCTACATTTAAAGCATTGCAAAGAAAAAAACTGATTTACAATTTGATCTTCTTTGTAAGATCCTGCCTATGCCAGGCCAAACAACGGCTTCAAGAAGAGGGCTACTTTCAGGTTCATGGGAACACATTAATTTTCATTTACAAGAATTATATATATTACAGAACTCTATTTATTATAAATCATTGTTTACAAAAAAATAAAAAATAAAGATGTAAATTTGATTTACAAGTGCAGTTCATTCCGACAATGTAAATTTTCAGATTTCTCGAATCTACGACGAATATAATGCACCAGTCTGCGGAAGACCTTAATTATCACCAGGCGTGATATACGAACAAGAGGCTCACTTTGGAAACAGGTGGATTGGTTTGGTTTGTCGCTCTACGGGGTCATCTTGTACATACGAGGGTTAAACAGACTAGGGCCTGCAATTTAAAGTGGATTCCGAACCACTACAAACATCCATGGCCTCGTCGGCACTCGAATCCGTAACCTGTGCGCTAGCCACTCGGCCTTCAAGCCCTTTGAAAACAGGCGGAAATTCCGGCAATAATAAATAAATAAATAAATATATAAATGTTTAATTTTCTATCATTCATCTTGGCTATGATTGGGTTTTTTTTTTTTTTCAGTTTAAATGTTACTGAGAAAAATCAGTCATATATGCACTGTATTCAGGATTGGAAAATGTCTTTCAGGAGATTTTTTTAATTTTTCCGATTCAAAAATATTTCTAATTTAAAATAATTTTTTCTTTCAAATGTGTTCATTTCAAATAAAAAAAAAATTTTTTTGCTTCATTTTTGCAATTACTAAATGAAGATTATTTTTCATATCTATAAAATGAATGAAAACAAACGAAACATATTTCAAAATCAATTTTGACTGGAAAAAAAAACTTTTTTTATTTCAAAAATATTTTAAATGCAACTCTTCAATAAAAATAGATAAATTGAATGGGACAAGTTCTTTCAAATGTCTTGAATAAAAGATGCAGACGTCAAAAGTTCAAAATTTAGAGTGTATATCAAAAAATTGGATGGAAAGTAAAAGAAAAAAGGGATTTTTTTGTTTTGAAATGCAGTTTTATATATGGATGCACATGCATTATTTTTTAGAAAGCTATTTGAAAATACGAAATAATATTTAATCTGGAACGAAGAGCAGTTAAATATACGAGGTCTGACAGAAACTGACTCAAAAAAGGGTATTTATTTACAATTTACGGCAAATCTGTTGTTTGTCTCCTTCAATGATTTCCCCGTAAAATCCAATCGATACATTCGTATTTTCCACCGGTCAAAAGCATTTTGTGCATCATTTCTGATGTTATATTAGCTGTGACGTTTTCTTCTTAACAATCCCCAATTGTTTTATTTACCACTTAAAGGCTGTATCTTAATTTTGTTCGTTCTTTATTTATGCTAGAAGATCATCACGCGTAAAATATTATGGGCAATCGACGCATTCGTATTTCCTATTGGTCAAAATCATTTTGTATATCATTTCTGACAACTGTTCAACTAAACTTCCTTGTTGCTTGCATTTTGCTTCTATTTTTTGAATTCATTCTATTAATTCACACTCTCCCTATATGTATATATATATATATATATCTTGTTAAAATTTTAAATCGTTCATAAAATTCTTTTTATTCATCCACTCAAGTTCAAATACATTTTTTTTTTTTTTGAACTTGCAGTGGATGACACTGGATGTTAATACAGTTTTTTCTTCAAATATTAATTCATTAATTAAATTTAATTAATTAATTTGAGTTTTTTTTAGATTTAAGTTGCATATATCTACCAATAGATGGCGCCAGATGTAAGAGGAAATTTTCACTTTATTTGTAAAGGACTTTATAGATTGGTGAAGGTCTTTCTTGTCAGCAATATAGTGAAAAAAAAGAAGGAATTGACTTTAAAAAGTTTATATATATATTGCTTGTTAACAAAATAGAAGCAAAACAGCAAACAACAATGTAAATATTTAAGTTAAATAACAAATTTATGTTGTTGTTTCTTATCCCATATGGCTGGCCAAGCCCACGAGCCCATACGTACTCAAGCAGCAGGGGAGGAAGTGCATGAAGGGGAAGGAAGCAGCTTCTATTGTGATGGAGCACCCGTAGGTAGAAGTCTGACTTTGGCTCCGTGACGCTCTTGCAGTCATAGGAGACCGGGACCTACGGCTTAAAGTGGATTCCGAACCACTACAAACATCCATGGCACCACCGGGACACGAACCCGAAACCTGTGGTATCGAGCGCTAGCCACTCGGCCATTCAGGCCCATGGTTCATAGATTAAAATTACGAATTTTCAACCGACAGCATCATGAAACAACAATATGATGAAAATTGACATGCAAAGGATCCATATATAAATAAATATAACCGTGCTTCCTTCTACCCACTGGCAAGAGTTCCCCCTGGGGCATTCAGGAGAAATGGTCATGAGGCCTTGAGACTCTCACTAGAGAGGGAAGTACAGCGCAACTTGCTCTCCTGCTGAGAAACGTTTATTTTATAGTCTAGTAGTATTCGAGTAATAGTTGGTCTACAGACTCTCACTCGGAGAGGAAGTATCTTTTGTGCCCCCTGCGGTACCTGAGTATCTTATTTTTGGCTTCGAAGGGAGATCCTTCCACAAATCTATAATTATATGTCTTTAAATGTGTTAAATGTCTGGAATTAATTGTATGTGTGTGGTGTTTGTGAGTGTGTAAATAAAGCTGTGCGTTCTCAAACTTGTGTTTCAAATCTCAACCCAACCACACCCAGTTACAATCCAGTCTCACAACTGCATAAATAAATTTAATCGTATGAATTAGAATTTTACATAAAATATGGAGTTTTGCAATATTTATTTTATTAGATTTTGAAAAAGTTATTGTCTTAAAATATGCTATATATATATATATATATATTTTCAATTTTACTTCTACAATGAAAATTAAAATATTAATAAAAGTAAAATAAACAAACAAATTAGATTAAAAAATACAGTATTTCATATTACAATGAAATCTCTTTACCAAACATTTAAAAAATTATAATACTTTAGTACTCAAAATTTTGCAAAGTACAGTTTATAAGTGATGCATTAACCTATACAATAACAATCCATGGGAAAGCCAAGATCTTCTGAATTAGACATTGCCAGGTACTTCCAATTTTTTTCAAACTCCTCCAATTTTCGAAGAATTCCAGTTCCATTACAAAATTATATTCAATTTTTATAAACACTTGAATATATTCAAAAAATAAAAGTCCAATGTGTTTTATATAACTGTATCCAAATAATAAGACCAATTTTCAATTTAAAATTTCCGAGGTTTGTGGAATTTCAATTTTCTTTTTTTAGGTTGCTGGCACTATCCTTGACATCTGTGTGAAATTTCACATAAAAAAAACACATTTCGTGACTTTTTAGCATTAATGTTTGAGATACGCTTGGCTTTGTGAGACGCGAAAAGTGATTTCGGCGATTTTCTAAATGTCTGAATTCATTGAGCAAAGAACTTGCATTACATTTTGATTGCGGAAACGTATAGAATGTTGCAGAAGACATTCGGTGAGCCTTCCTATATCGAAAAGAAATGTTTAGAAGTGGTATAAACATTTGAAAGAAGGCAGAGAAAGCGTTGAAGATGAAGAGCCCTCTGATCGACCATCCACCTCAACCGACGAAGATCTCGTCCGAAAAATTAAAGATTTGGTGCTTGCAAATCGTCGATTTATAATTAGAGACATTGTTGCTGATGTTGGAATGGCAAATGAATCGGTCAATTCCATTTTGGGCCTAAAACACGTCAAATCTCGATTGATACCGAAAACATTGAATGCGCCGGCTCACACTGAATTGATTTTTCGTGATTTTTTCGCCAAAAAGGAAACCCATATCTACCTGATTTAGCACCGTGCGACTTCTGAGTGTTCCCTAAACTCAAAAGTCCACTCCGGGGATACCGTTTTGTGTCGATTCAAGAGATTCAACATGAATCGGCGCGCGCTTTAAAGACCAATGACTTTTTAGCATGCATTGAGGATTGGAAAAAAAGTTGGCATAAGTGCATTGTGTCCGGAGGGGATTATTTTGAAGGCGATTAAATAAATTTGTAAGAATAAATAAAGAGTTTCTGAAAAAAAAAAAACTTTTGGTCTTACTTTTTGGGCACAGTAGTATCTACGAAAAAATTATCCAGGTTAAAAAAAAACTAAAAAATATCCAAGAATAGTTTATACTCCTGCCAATAATAACGAGATTGACCACAAAATTTATGCTGTGTAATATAAAAGCTCGTATGTAAATTGCTTTTCAATTTTCAATCTGCTGGATAACTCATTAATTTATTCAATGGAAAATTTATTCAGGAAATAAACCAACAAGCTTTACACAAAGGAATTGATTAATATTAAAGAAGGATTACAAGGAATTCCGATTTTCTTCTACTTTATTGCTCCTGAATAGCCTTGAAGATCAATATTGATTTTTCAGAGACCAAGATAGCTTCAAAGAGAAGTTTTTCTCTGTATATATTATTTTTAAACTATTTAGATAGTTGGTTTGAAATCAAAGAAAATACAATTAACCAAAGGCTTATGGTCAACATTTATTTAAGGTACATATTAGCATATTATATAACAGAGGTGAGTAGAGGTTAGATCAACCAGAACCACATATAGGGTTTTTTTTTCTTGTTTCTTTTTCTTTCTAATGCAGCTGGCAAACACAGACAGCTTGGTCTTGGATGCCTTAAGGCAAGCGCTGTACAGACGTACTCACTTTGCATTACCCAGGGGGCGCGTGTCACTTGAAGATAAGCCACGGACGCGGAGTAACAATGCCCCCTCAACGCTCTACGATCCTATTAGACCGGGACCTACTTTTTAAAGTGGATTCCGAACCACTACAAACAACCATGGCACCGCCGGGACTCGAACCCGAAACCTGTGGTACCGAGCGCCAGAGCGCTAACCACTCGGCCATTCAGGCCCACCACATATAGGTTGCATATTTATTTTAGAATCCATGCTATATTTTTATTAAAACTTGATACAATAGCTAATACTTATTAAAATTTTATTAAAAAACCAATAGAAAATATAAATGAAAAAATCTAGACAAAAAATTTATAAAATAAATACGATTAACAAACAAAACTTTATAACTAAGTTCAATAGTTTTTTTTATAATTCATATTTGGTGTGTAATTTATCAAGGTTGTTCGCATCAATTCTTTATGATGCTGATTGTGATTAAGATTTAATTGTGAGCTCATATTGACTTGACAAACTTCATAAATGGATATTAACATTCGCAAGAGTATGCTGCATCAGAAATTAAAAATTCAATATTTTTATTTCCCCCAGTGCTGTGTCAGAGAGTATTTATTTGTTGCTTGAGAAACTGGAAAACTTCAATAATATCTAATTTGTTTAAATATTTTTTCCTGGTCGTTTTTGTGGCAAACCTAACATAAAAATACACTGTTTGTCGCATCCGCATTTGCCAAATATTGTTACATATATACATACTCGTGTTTGTAAAAATTGCAACACCATAAAGGCATCATCATAATTAAATGAAATTTAATACACAAACGACTTGATTTTTACAAATGAATGATTAAATTTTCAAAGCCAGAAAACAATATTAAGTGTCCGAAATCAGTCTTTGGTGTACCCGCCAGGAACTGCAATAAGTGCTGCCATAGAGTCAAACAAATTTGTCTGCCTGGGGAAGAATATTCCATAATGCTTGTATGCGTATTCAGAGTTCACCTGCAGAAGCTGGAGGACAAGGATCACGAGCTGACACCGACCAACGAAATTCCACACATGTTGAACAGGAGACACATCCGGGAAAATAAGAGGCAAGGAAGAATCTGAATCTATTCTTCTGAAAAGTAGTCTTGAACATGTCTTTCAACATGTGGGCGGGCGTTATCCTGTTGAAAGATAGTTCCAGGATGAATGACTTCGACAAAAGAGCCAGAAGTTGTTCTTTGAAGGAAAAGAACTATCACAGTGTTGCATTTTTTACAACCAGGAGTGTGTGAATATACACAGTCCAGTCACAGTAATGTGACCCCCTGTCAAAAGCTAGAATATACACTCTTGTATATTCTGGCTTTAAGTGGAGTGTGGTATTAAGTGGAATTCTTTATATACACTCCACTACCATGTGCTGCCACCTGCCTTTTGGGATTGGTTATTTCACGTTGAAGTCGAAAGTAGGTGGTGGTCACATTAATGTGACTAGACTGTATATA
>BPLQ01001312.1:0-147493 GCA_021605075.1 Caerostris darwini
TAAAAATCCCTGTTAGAACTTTTTGAATTTCTAACACACAGTTAACAAACTCAGTTACACTAATCCTTGTTTACCTTGTACTCATAACAACACTTTTGACTATCTATAATTAATCGCTGACTTATCAATTCTTTTCTGAAATCTCTTGTTTTTGGTTTCATTCGCTGTGACTGCCAGACATCTTACAACTTTCGCAGTTGTTGGACGTAGTGCTTTACTCTCTACCGCAGTTGGACCTCAACTCTATATAAATTTCTTTAAAATGCTTATAAAGTGAAATACAAAGACTCATGACTTTTCAATTATCTGCTGAATACACTTACAGTGAGTAAAAAATATTCGTACAGTACGACAATTGATTTAAAAGAGATCCGTTCATAAAAATTATAAACATAAATTCCACTTTAATTAATTATAAATATATAATAGAACATATTTTCACTAGTTTCATGTGAAATTGACACAAAATTAATTTTATACATGAATAAATATTTACAAAACTGAAACAATCAAACATCTTGTGGTGTAAAAAGTATTCGTACATCAGGCATATATTGGCCAATACTATCATAATATTTCCTTGTAGGATATCCTTTAGCTCGAATAACTGCCTTGAGTCTCTTTGGCATCGATTCCACCAATTTTGCTGTTATTCAGCTAGATATGGCGTCCCATTCTTGATTAAGAGCTGATTCCAAATCATTTTTATGAGAAATATGTCTGGATCTAATATTTTTGTTCAAGAACGCCTCATAAATTCTCGATGGGGTTGAGGTCCGGCGATTGAGGAGGAAGTTTCATGAACTTTGGGGTATTATATAGTATCCAGATCCTTGTGTTTCGGGCTGTGTGCTTGGGGTCATTATCATGCATGAAAACGTAATCACCATTCAAGTCCATTTTTGTTGCACTAGGTCCTAAATTATTTTTTAAAATGTGAATATAAAGTTGATGATTCATAATGCCTTTAATAAGGACTAATTTGCCCACCCCAGAAGCACTCATACAACCCCAAACAAGCAGACTTCCACCCCCCTGTTTCACTGTTCGCACTAAATTCTTAGGATGCATTTCTGTATTGCGCTTTCTCCATACCATTCGTCTCCCGTCCGATCCAAATATGTTGTATTTACTTTCGTCTGTAAAGATAATCTTTTTCCAGAAATCTGGACTTTCATTAACGTATTGCTTGGCGAAAGACAATCGCAGCTTCCGATTCTTCTCATTAACAAAGAATTTTCGTCTCGCAACACGGCCAAGGAAACCTTCATTTCTGCATGCATTTCGAACAGTACTTACGGAGACTGCTGTTCCCATGTTCTTTAGTTCTGATGTTAATGTAGGAGCACTTATTTTGGGATCCTTCTTTAATGAACGTACCAGAAACCGTCTGTCAGATGATGTCAATAGACATGGTCGCCCAGTACGAGAACTGTTTTGAACCTTTCCAGTGGCAGCAAACTTTTTTATGATTGACTACACAGTTGAACGGGGTCTGCCGACCAGATCAGAAATCTTGTTGTACGATTTACTATTTTTACGGAGCTTTAAAATCAGTTCTCTTTCGGAAACACTTGTCTCTTTACTTTTACGACCCATTACAGAATTTCTAGTTTCTCACTACATTAAAATTTCCACTAAAGAACTATTTAAGTAACTTACAAGACGACGTCAATTAACTACATCATAATGGCTAAACCAATCACAAAATAACTAAAAAAAATTTGCATTTCTTTTAGTGTACGAATACTTTTTAAACCACAAGATGTTTGATTGTTTCAGTTTTGTAAATATTTATTCATGTATAAAATTATTTTTGTGTCAATTTCACATGAAACTAGTGAAAATATGTTCTATTATATATTTATAATTAATTAAAATGGAATTTATGTTTATAATTTTTATGAACGGATCTCTTTTAAATCAGTTGTCGTACTGTACGAATACTTTTTACACTCACTGTAGCTTTCGACAAACAGAAGAAAAAAAAAAAGAAATTAATGTAAAAATGAAGGATGAAAAAGTCAGAGGAAAGACTTGGAGTTTCTTAATGGATAATCCCATTCCATGTGAATTGCCCAGGTCACGTATGGGTAGCCAATTTCAGAACAATAACTGGACATGAGTGTCTTAGGAAACACCTTTACAAATTTGGACTGGCAGATTTGGACTCCGATTTGCGCACTTTGCTTGACTAATTCTGACATGAGTGGGGACCACTTGAACTGCTGTCCTGGACTAATTGGCCTACTAATTGTAAATACTGCAAGATATTTTAGTTGTTTTATGTGTGTTTCTGAACTGCATTGGGCTTCTCGTCATAGACTGTTGGCAGTCATGCCTGGGTGTGGCGTAAAAATTACAGATTGAAGACAGTTTTGTCGCCATCTGTTTCAACCTATATTTTTATATTGCAATATTTTGATCTTTTTCGATCTACTTCTGCAGTGTTTGTACATAAACTATTATATATGTATAAATATAGTATTCAATTTCTTTGCTGTAGCTAACAGTATGCTGGATCTTGAATCCATGCTACTGTTTTTACTATTTTTTTGTATTCACATATGTGTAACAAAACAAATGTTCTTTTATATTTTTAATGTTTTTGTCAAATATTTCAATATATATAAATATTTTCTGACATATTTAGAAATTCAGATGAAATATTATATTATTACTTAAATTAGAATTTCAATGCATGTATACAAGGCATAATTTCTAATTGATTATCTTACCAGTCGTTTCAGACAAGACGTAAGTCAGCAAAATCGAGCCAATCAGTAAAAAAGAAATGAGGCCTCTCATTGTGGCGGTAGAAGAGAGATGAGCAGTACAGAAAAATTTCAGTCCTTTCCTCGATTTCCTGAAAAGAAAGTGTTTAGGATTTAATCCATATTCTTTATTTCCCAAAATAACTTTCTAACATTTTCTTTCAAATTTAAGCACTAACCCATGAATCCAAAAAGTTTTTTCGACACTTTACAATGGGAACCGAATCGCTAGCGCTCTGGCGTTCGGTACCCAGGTATCGGGTTCAAATCCCGGCTTTGCCATGGGTGTTTGTAGTGGTTCGGAATCCACTTTAAGCCGTAGGTCCCGGTCCTAATAGGACCGCAGAGCGCTGCGGGGGCATTGTTACTCCGCGTCCGTGGCTTGCCATCAAGTTACACCCCCGGGTAATACAAAGTGAGTAACATCGGTGCAGCCCTTATGGCGAAGATCACGGTCTATTTGCCAGCTGCATTAGAAGGAAAAAAAAACAATTGGATCCCCATTTTGGAGACCATGAATTTTATGTGTCTAGTGATTTAGACATGTACTTCCACAAACTTAAAGGAGCAATTGCTTTAGCGAACGGGGAATAGCTTAAAAAATCCAAAAAGCAACTTAATCGCTTTTATGAGACACTTACATATGCTGAAAGCAGTAATTGCAAATTTTGATTTTTTAAAATACCTATAATTTTTTTCTCCTTTCCATTAAATCTACCAATCCTTTTTCTTCACCTTAAAAAAAAATTTTTTTTTATCAATTTTTTCTCACGTTTACCTGTGGCCTGATGGCCAATTGGCTGGCGCTCTGGCCTTTGGTATCACAGGCTTCAGGTTTGAATCCTGGCTGTGGCATGGATGTTGGTTAGTGGTTCGGAATCCATTTTAAACTGTAGATCCCGGTCTAATTAACTCACTAGAAAAACTCCCAAAAGGACCCGTAGAGTGACAAACCAAACCAGTTCACGTTTATCTATCTCATAAAGCATTTATAAACATTTATTTTAATTTTTGGTTAATATTTAAAAGTATGAATAAAAATAATTCAGTTTCAGTAAAATACAACTTAATTTACAATTTCTCATTTTTTTTATAATACATATAAAATAATTTTTCGGTTGTATTTTTTTAAAATGCGTATTGAAATATAAATGAAATTCTCCTTTTTGAAATGTTTCTTTAATTACGTGCTATTGCAATAATCATAATTTTTTTTTTGATTAGGTTACTAAAATTCTACTTAAATCATTTTCTAAATATAATTTCTAAAACTTCACATCATATTTGTGAATTTCAAATTCCAATAATTGACAAATTATGCGTGTTTTTTTAATTTTAAATATATTTATTTAAAACTGTACTTAAAAAAATGTTTATTATTTTTAAAAAAATGAAAATTTCATAATTAATTCTTATTTTTTCAAGCGCATTTTTTTTAACCGTTTACTTTTTTTTCCCCCGATATTTAATTCATCAAATCATTCTCACGTTTATTAACAAGAAAAAAGTACAATATAATAAATACAATTTTTGACAAAAAAAAAAATGTCTTGAACATTATGATCGAAATACAGCTAAGCAATTACACGCAAGCAATAAACATGGCTTTTAAAGCTAAATCTTACGACTTTTAAAGATAATTTACGATTTTCTAATATCAAGCAAATATGGTTAGGATAAATGTAGGATTGAAGTTCAGTCTAGAGAAGAGATTATCATCTACGTATGTATGTTTACTCTAGAAAAGAGGAGAAAAAAAAATCAAGAGATGTTGCAAGTTTAAAAATATATTTGTTTAAATTGCTGACCAGCTACAATTTTCGTTTCGATAAGTTCTTGATTTTTAGGTCGATAGTGAGCAATGGAGAAACGTTTCGATTTCTACTGATTACACGTGTATTACACTATCGAAAAATAGAAATTAGTAGATAAAAAGCAACATAATATTTACCACGGATTATTTTGTAGCAATTAATTTTTTTCATGTTTTAATAAATGTGAGAATGATTTGATAAATTAAATATCAGAAAAAAAGGAAACGATTTAAAAAAGTACACTTAACAAATAAAAATAAATTATGAAATTTTCCTTTTTAAAACATTAAATCTTTTTTATTTAAATACAGTTTTAAATAAATATATTTAACATTAAAAGATGTATAATTTGCAAATTATTGGAATTTGAAATTCCCAAATATCATCTGAATTTTTCAAAATTATTTTTAGAAAACAGTTCAAATAGAATTTTATGTAGCCAAACTAACAAAACGTTTTATGATTATTGCTATGAATCATATTTAAAAATATCTTTCAAAAGGAGAATTAAATTTATTTCAATACATATTAAATTAATTATTTTATACGTGTTATAATTAAAGAACAATTTATACTGTTTATAAGTTTGTTTATTGTTGTTCCTTAAGTAAAAGAACAAAAAATAAATAAATAAATAATTAAAAATATAAAATAAATATAAAATATAAAATAATTTTTCGGTTGCCATTTTTCAATATATATTATTCGTTATTTTAATTAATTAATATTAATATTAGTTCATTATTTTTTTTATATATATTTATTTTTTTATTGCTAGTATAGTTTGGAAAAAAATACTACTGTGAAATATCGAAATGATATAAAATAATTAACAGTAACGTAAAAAGTATACTGTTACTATAGATTGTTCTTTAAGTAAAAGAACAATCTTGAATAATTAAATAATTGGTGATTAGAATAAATTTTAGAAAATGTAAGATAATTTTTCGGTTGCCTTTCTTCAATTTATATTATACATTATTTTAATTAATTAATATTAATATTAATTCCTTATTTTTTATATATAATATTCATTATTTTATTTTTTATTGCTAGTTTAGTTTGAAAAAAAAATACTAGTGTGAATTATCGAAATGATATAAAATAATCATTTCGATAATTCACGCTAGTATTAACAGTAACGTAAAAAGTATATAGTTACTATAACAACGTGGGCTGAGAAGTTCATAGGCTGACATATAGATGGCGCTACTAGTATTAAATCCATATTATTTTTAGTTAGCCCTAACCTTCGACGGACATGTGTATAAATTTGACAGCTGTTGCACTATTAGTATGTGAGTTATAGAATTTTTAGTGAAGCAACTTTTGTTAGTTTGAAAAAATGAATAAAAAGGAATTTCGTGTGTTAATAAAGCATTGCCTTTTGGCGAAAAAAAATGCTATTAAAGCCAAGGCTTGGCTTGATAAACATTATTCGGACTTTGCACCAGGAAAATCAACCGTGGAGAAGTGGTTTGCTAAATTTAAACGAGGCGAAATGAGCACCGAGGACGATGCACGCAGCGGACGCCCCAAAGAGGCTGCTACCGACGAAAACATCAAAAAAGTCCACAAAATAATTTCTGACAACCGTAAAGTGAAGTTGATTGAGATAGCTGAGACCCTAAAGATATCAAAGGAACGTGTTGGACATATCGTGAATGAATATTTGTATATGCGAAAGCTCTGTTCAAAGTGGTGCCGCGCGAGCTCACAATCGACCATAAACAACAACGAATAGAATATTCTAAGCAGTGTTTGGAGCTGTTCAATGGTAATAAACCCGAATTTTTGAGTCGATATGTGACAATGGATAAAACATAGCTCCATCATTTCACACCGGAGTCCAATCGACTGTCAGCCGAGTGGACTGCACGTGATGAACACTAAAAATGCTATAACTTCACTAAAAATGCTATAACTCACATACTATACACGTGTCTTTTGAAGGTCAGGAGTAACTAAAAATCATATGCATTTAATACTAGTAGCGCCATCTATGTGTCAGCCTATGAACTTTTCAGCCTACCTGTTAGATTGTTCTATCTACACTGTTTATAATAGATTGTTCTTTAAGTACAAGAACAATCTTGAATAATAAATTGACTGGTGAATCGAATTAATTTTAGAAAGTACAGCACGTATAAAATAATCCTTTAGTCGTATTTTTTTAAATATATTCTAGCTAATATATAATATTAATGTTAATTCATTATTTTTTTATGAAATAATATTCATTATTTCATTTTTTATTGCTTGTTTAGTTTTTGAAAATGATGAATTAATTATTAATGATTTAATGTGAATTATAGAAATGATATAAAATAATTAAACAGTAACATAAAAAGTAAAACTTTTATAATTAACTACTAAAAATTAACTAATTAACTTAATCAAATTATAAATGAATGGATTGGTAGGCATTTTTATCGAAATTGAAAACGGAATATAATATTAATATTAATTTATCATTTTTTTAATATATAATATTCATTATTTTATTCTTTATTGTTAGTTCAATTTGTAAAAAAATACTAATGTGAATTATAGAAATGATATAAAATAATTAGCAGTAACATAAAAAGTACTATTTATTATATCAATACTATTTATTACAGATTGTTTTTTAAATAAAGGAAAATCTTGAATAATAATTTAACTGGTAAATCGAATAAATTTCAGAAAGTATAGCACTTATAAAACAATTTTTCGTTTGTATTTTTTAATATATTCTAATTAATATATAATATAAATATTAATTCATTATTTTATTAATATATAATATTCATTATTTTATTTTTTATTACTAATTTAGTTTGGAAAATAATACTAGTGTGAATTATTGATATAAAATAATTAGCAATAAAATAAAAAATATAATTTTTTAAATTAACGACTAAAAATTCAGTTAATTTAAGTAAATTTTAAATGAATGAATTTGAAAGGTATTTTTAACGAAATGGAAAAGCGACATTACTTTGGATATTGCTATTCCTATTTATTGCCAATCGATAACAAATTGTGTTTTAAAATATTTCTTCTATTTCAGAAGGAATAAGATAGAATAGTTATAATCAGTGAATATATTATCAAAAAGTATTTATAGAGATAATAGGTAAAAGAAAAAGAAATACCAAATTTATTAAGAAATCAAAAAAATAAAAAGAACCATACCTTGGAAACGTTTCCGAATTCACTTCTTAAGCAAAAATTAAAATATGTCTAAATTAAGTACAGAACATTCTTTTTAATGGTTTTTATATACTACATCTGCTTCTTCTTCCAAGGTACCCTATTAAGTTGTCAACCTTGTTTTTCTTTGAAGAGAGAGAAAAAAAGGTTTTTAAAAAAAATCAAATATAAAAATAATCCTTTTATTTCTTACAAATTCATCTTGATTTTTACAATATGTTCGCCTTGAACTTAACATATTTTTTTTAATGCATTTTTAGATCGCTTAAGACAAACTGTCAACAGCGAACAGATTGGAATTGATTAGATATGAATTAAATTTATACTGCAAAGAAAATTATCGATAACTTTGTAATGCATAAAACATTATCTAAAGCGAAAAGAAGTTAATAAAATGTGTTTTTGACTGATGAAAAATCAAAAATATGTTCAGGTTTTTGTTTATTAAATTTTATGATTTAAAACTTAAACCCTTTTTTATTATTATTTTATTTTATTTTTGTATAATACAAAAATTGCATTAGACAGAATAGATATTATATCGTATATATCGTTATCGAAATGTTGGGCAATAATGCTAAAACTATTAGGTACTATCATGGATGGCAGAATATATATTACTATACCAGCGAGGGGGGCCTGAATGGCCGAGTGGCTAGCGCTCTGACGCTCGGTGCCACAGGTTTCGGGTTCGAGTCCCGGCGGTGCCATGGATGTGTGTAGTGGTTCGGAATCCACTTTAAACCGTAGGTCCCGGTCCTAATAGGATCGTAGAGCGTTGCGGAGGCATGCTATTCCGCGTCCGTGGCTTATCTTCAAGTTACACGCGCCCCTTGGGTAATGCAAAGTGAGTAACGTCTGTGTTGCGTTTGCCTTAAGGCATCCAAGACGTCCATGTCTGAGTTTGCCGGCTGCATTAGAGAAAAAAAAAATACCAGCGAGGGGCAAACTTTTTCAGTCGCGGGCCAAAAATCGAAGAAAAAAAAGTTTGGCGGGCCAAGATAAATTTTTCTAACATTTAAAATTTTTTACCATAATATTATTAACAAATAATATATATACTTTATTTTTGAAATATTTTACGAATAACCCAAACAAGCACTAGCTGCGCTATACTTTTAATACTAATTCACCATTCACAATGATGCTATATGTTCGCAATCTTTCCATACGCAATCAATAATATTAGAACTCGCACCAAAAGCATAATGTTTAAGAATATATTCTTAATCACTTAATAATAATCTTATTCTTAATCACCTTTTAAGAATAATCTAAGAATGGTACTTCTATGCCGTAATTTCTATGATACAGAAATTCAAAACCGAATATATATATTTTTTTTCAATTTAAGTAGATAATATTTTATACAGGGGCCTGAATGGTCGAGTGGCTAGCGCTCTGGCGCTCGCATCACAGGTTTCGGATTCGAATCCCGGCGGTGCCATGGATGTTTGTAGTGGTTCGGAATCCACTTTAAACCATAGGTGCCGGTCCTAATAGGATCGTAGAGCATTGTTACTCCGCGTCCGTGGCTTATCTTCAAGTGACACGCGCTCCCTGGGTAATGCAAAGTGAGTAACGTCTGTGCAGCGCTTGCCTTACAGCATCCAAGACAATTGTCTAAGTGCTTGCCAGCTGCATTAGAAAAAAAAATGATATAGAATTTTATGTAATATTTTATTTTTTATATGGATAATATATTTCCTGATAATATTTTGTTACATTTTGGAAAAAATAAATCTTGATTTTAAGAGCATGGCCTTATACTTCAATAAATTTAAATTTTTCAGCAAATATTTAATTTTGTATGCAAATTTGTAATTGCAACCTAAGAAGAGGAGGAATGTAATGGAGGGTTTTAAATACTAAAGAAAATGATCGACAAGATGTTTAAAAAATCTTGAAATTCTTTTGCCTTTTTACAAAATTAAAATTGCCCTTAAAATTGATTTTTTTAAAAAAATATTAAAAATTTTACATGGAGGTATTATTCCTCGTTAAGTAAGTAAATAAAATCTCACTTCGAAAAGTTACATCTTTAAATTTGCATTTTTCGCTTTTTTTTTCTAGTAAACAGTTGCTGACTTAATAATATCAAAAGGTTTTATTACAAAATCAAAAGTTCATCAATAGTTTATCGTTACACCAATCTGCAGCTATGCCTTTTTTATGTACATCTTTAGCTTCCGTCTTGGTTAACTCAAAAATATTTTGTACGTCAAATCTTAAAATTAATTCTTTCAAGTGAAGATACTTAAATATTTCTGTTTTATTTCAATAAATACATTAATAATATTAACAATTTAAAAATCATTTATTTTAAAAAGTTTTAGACAAATTGTATGAATCCAATTCAACTTTCTCAAAACTCTTTCTCAACTCAAAAATTAAATTTTTTCAAATTTCTCAACCATTTAAGTTATGTTGCATAGTTTATTAAGTTGTGTTGCATATAAGTAGGACATGGTCCAGTGATATACAGAAAAAAAAAATGGATTAAAAGATTTAATCCTTAAAATAAATCATGCTTGCATTGTAACTGCCCCCTACCTTCGATTAATGTTGAATAAGCTACATGTCTACCGTTCTAGTGGTGAACGACTTCATACTTTAATGCATGACTTTCAAAAACAATTAAAACATATTATATTCGCGAATAAATTCTCAAGAAAAATTTCAATAAACAATGCACACCAATTTGTTAGGGTTAAAGCAAATATTTGGTTTATGCCTAAAAATAAAAAAAAATGAAATTTTTTTTTAAAAAAAGCCATTGAAGAAAAAATAAAGAAGCCATTTAAGCCATTTGAAAAAAGTCATTAAAGATTTCCAAGTATTTGAAATATACAATTTTTTTAATTGAGTGTTACAATAAATCATAGATAAATTCATATCACAAAAGCAAAAATTATGACAAATTGTGATAACTTTTCACTATTTGTAAACTTGATGTAAAAATTTAAATATAACGATTACATCACTATCTTTTTTGTTAAATAGATAAGCATATATATATATATTTTTTGTTAATACATATTTTTAATTTATTCGTTGTAAATATAAACAAAGAAAAAATTTATTTGTTTTAAGCATACTTTATAAGTTTGTGGGACACATTTTTTTTAAACATTTAAAAATAATTTCAATATACATTTTTTTTTTTTAATTTTTTTTCTTTTAAATTCTACCAAAACAGGATATTTTTTATGGAAAATCCTTCATTATTTATAAAATTTCTTATCTGTTTTCATTCCGCTTGAAAAAAATTTTATAAAGTAGTATACACTCAAGAGCCAAAACATTATGACCGCCTGTCAATAACGAGTTGGCCCACCTTTGGCGCGCAACACAGCTTCTACCCGCCTTGGCATGGATGACACAAGTCCTTGGTAGATGGCCGGAGACAGATTGTACCAGATGTTTAAGCAACGGTCACGCAAATCCGAGATAATGCGAATTGGTGGTCTTTGAACTCTGAGCTGCCGTCCCAGTTCTATCGGATTGATATCCGGTGAGTTAGGCGGCCAGGACATTAACTGAAATTCAGCATCATGTTCCTGGAACCACTCCAACACAATTTTAGCCTTGTGATAAGGGGCGATGTCCTGTTGGAACATTCCATTTCCAGCTGGAAAAAAAGAGGCCATGTAAGGGTGCAACTGGTCCGCAATGATGTTCAGATACCCTGTAGTATCCATGGTCTGCTCTACCACAACCACGGGTCCCAGAGACGCCCAAAGCATAATACCGCCGCCACCGGCCTATGTATGACCTACAGTACATTGAGGGAGCAACTGTCCGCCTGGAAGACGGCGTATCCTGACACGGCCATCGGCGTGATGAATGACAAACCGTGATTCATCTGACCAGGCAACTGTCTCCCACTGATCCATGGACCAGTCACGATGTTCCCGGGCCCAGCGCAGGCGCAGTTGACGATGACGCTTGGTCAGCAAAGGCACACGAGTGGGACGTTTGCTGCGTAGCCCCATATCCAACAGTGTCCGCTGAACAGTGTGCACCGATACTATTCTACTTGGCCCTGCATTGTATTGGACTGTCAGCTGAGCCACTGTCTGGCTCCGGTTTTGCTTCACCATGCGAGACAGTCTCCGACGACCTTTTTCTTTGATAGCGTGTGGGTGTCCAACACCATGTCATCTATTGCTGGTTTCATCATCCTTCATCCACTTTGCATAAGCACTAACAACTGTAGATCGCGAACAACCCACGAGTCGTGCAGTTTCGGAAATACTTGTTCCGAGCCTTCGAGCCATTACAATCTGCCCTCTATCAAAGTCGCTTAGATCAGCAGCCTTTCCCATCACACGCAGAAGTAAGGGAAATAATGATTCTTCAGACTCTCCAGCAGCAGTTAAATACCACTTCCACCTGATCACGTGCCTTCCACGTCATCCAGGCGAGTTCATTGCAAAATGTAGGGGTGGTCATAATGTTTTGGCTCTTGAGTGTATATTACTTATAAAGAATGGTAATTTAAGAGACAAATATTTATTCTGGTAGTGTTGTGGGTTGTGCAGCTAGATTGTAACTGGTGGGGTTTTGTTGAGACAAAATTTGAGAATTCACAGCTTTATTTACACACGCACATACAATTACAGACATACAACATTTAACACATTTAAAGGCAGATAGTTTTAGATTAAAGGAGTGATTTCCCCTTCTAAGCCGAAAACCCGATACTTAGGTTTGCGCAGGGTGCGCGGAATATACTGCCTCTCTTGGCGAGAGTCTGTAGGCCACCTTATACACAGGGTGGTGCTAAATATATGTTCTCTCAAGGTGAGAAATTTAAAGTAAACGTTTCTTAGCGGTAGCGCCGGTTGCGCCTTACTTCCTCTCAGGTGAGAGTCTCGTGACCTACTAACCATTTCTCCTGAACGCCATAGGAGGGCGCTCTTGCCAGTGTGTAGGAGGAAGCACGGTTACATTCTTCTAAATTATTATTCAGTATTTTTTAAATAAAAGGTTTCAGCATCAATTTTAGATAAATAATTTTTAATTCTTGTAAAAAATTACCAAGAACGGACGGATAGATTTAAAACAATTTTATCTAATTTTTCAATTTTATCTAATATATAATATCAGTAATCAAGATAAAAACTCATTTTTTAATGAATGATTCATCCTTTCTTTCTGTCTGTAATGGATATAAGTAACTCTGCCAAATGTAACGAAAATTGAGGAATCAGAAATGGCTATAACGTTTAGTTATCGAAGATATTGTAATACACTTCGTGCCAAACAGAATAAAAACGAAAAATTCCTAAACAATAATAAAATATAATGTAAAATTAGGAGACTTTAAATTATAAAAGGTCAACAAACAAGTAAAGCTTGAGCATTTAAATTGTCAATGAGTGTCATATAGAGTGCTTCCTGGAAGTAGCGACAAACTTAGAAGTGTGATAGTAAGCATCAAGAGGAATAAATATGCCATACAACAAATAAATAAATCGTTTAGTCAGTGAAAAATGATGCTATCGCAAATGACGTTTAGTAGGTGAAAATGATGTTATCGCAAATGACGTCTATTCTGTGAAAATGGCAAAAAATTATTAAGCAGAATGTAACATCGAGAGGAATCAATGAAAAGTACAAAACATTTTATTTGATAGCATGATTACAACACAGTATATTGATGTACGAAATAAAGTACAATTAATATTAAAAAAGACAATAGTTACAAAATAAATACAATTTTATATTTTATTATTAACTAATTATTATATTTTATTTCTGTATTAATAATAAAATCTAACAATAAGTTCAAGAAGTACAATAATGAGTATAAAATATATTTATTTGGCTGCATGATTACAAAACAACCAGTGGTTCAGAGTTCAATCCTAGAAAAGATTCGAAGAAAAGTTATTGCAGGAGTCGTTCGAAGTTGTAGCATAAGTGACTTTGACCGACAATTTACTGCCGTTCGTTTTCAACGATACCGGGATGTGCTGAAAATATCAAGATGAATAAATATGCCATATAAAAAATAGGCAAAGATATATGCCATATAACAAATAGGCATACTTAGTCAATGAAAATCATGTTATCACAAATAGCGTTTAGTCTGTGAAAATCGCAAAAATTATTTATGCAGAATGTAACATCGAGCGAAACCGACGAAAAGTACAAAACATTTTATTTGATAGCATGATTACAACACAATTTGTGCTGTACAAAATAAAGTACAATAAGTACCAAATTAAACAATAATTACAAAATAAATGCAATTTTATATTTTATTAACTATTAACAAACAAAAATAAGTACAAGAAGTACAAAATATATTTATTTGATTGCATTATTACAAAACAACCAGTGGTTCAGAATTTAATACTAGAAAGGACTCAAAGAAAATTTATTGCAGGAGTCGTTGCGTAAGTTGTAGCTGAACACGTCATTGTACAAGTGACCGCGATCGACAATTTACTGTCATTCTCTTTCAACGATACCGGGAGTGCTAGAAATGTCTGCTGCAGCGATGATGATTCGTGCTATGATATAATCCAGTGTCTCTACAGGCGTCTCATAAATAAGTTATTTATCTCCAAGAGAAGAAATTCAGCAGGTTCAGGTCCGGGGAGCGTGATGGCCAAATAATAGATTCTGCGTGTCCAATCCATCTCCTGAGATATGTAGCATGCAGGTAGTTACTCATCGAGATGGAAAAATATGCTAGCGCACCATCCTGCACGACCATATAGTTTTGCTGCATTGTCGCTGGTACATTTTGCATAAGTATTTTCATGATTTTTACTGACTAACGTGCTTTGCGGTAGCATATTCTACATAGTTATTTGTTCCTTTTATTGCCTACTATCACTCCTCTGTTGCCACTTCAAAACAACACCTTATATAGTATATCATTTGGATAGGGAATAAATAATCAATCACAACAAATATTTTAGCTGCATTTTCATTTCGTCAACAGTAATTATTAACATGCTTTGCGATACCCTATTCTACAAAATTTTTTGTACCTCTTATTGCCTACTACCATCCTATGTTGCCACTTCGTATATGAGTATCATTGGATACACCTCGTATACGAGTATCACTGGCTAGGATATGAAATAAATAATCTATCACAGTATATATATTTTATCTACATTTTCATTTCGTCAACAGTAATAATTAACGTACTTTGCGATGCCATATTCTACAAAATGTTTGTTCTTCTTATTGTCCGCTATAACTCCTCTATTACCACTTCAAAGGAACACCTTGTATATCACTGGATAGGATACGAAATATATAATCTATCGCAATAATTGTTTTAATTACAATTTCATTCCGTCAACAGTAATTAACAATCCAGATATAATCATTCTTCATATATCTGGTGTACCTGGTGACGTAAAAGGGACGACAAGATTATGTTTTTTACTTTAGATATGACAAAACTATGTTTAATAAGCTTCTTTCAAAGGATACATAAATCTATGTATTTGGAACTTGAGATTCTTTATTTTTTGCAGCCCAATGGCCAATTGGCTAGCGCTCTCGCCTTTAGTACCACACGCCTCAGATTCGAATCCTAGAGGTGGCATGGATGTTTGTTAGCGGTTCGGAATCCACATTAGACTGTAGGTTCCGGACTAATTAGCCTAAAGTCTACACAAAATGACCGTAGAGTGACAAACCAAACCAAATCTTTATTTCTTTCCTAACAAATTTCTTTTAATCTCAGAAAGAGAAAATTCCTCACAAACATTGATAGCCGTAATCATCCAATTTTTATTTTAACAACTGAGCAATTTAAACTATTTTATTAGTCAAGCAATTTAACGCACTGAATTCATTCTTATTTGCTTCTGTGGCAAAATTTTTTTTTTTTTTTAAATCAGAGTCTTACAATGCACAATAGCTTTCTCAAAAATGATTTCTCAACCCTTCTGGTGTCAATCAGACGTTTACAGAGCAGATGTTAGTATTTTCGTCGATGATATTGTTAAAAATGATCTTAACAAAACTAAGAATTTTCTGTTTAGAAATACTTCTATTTCCATTTATATTTAGTAAACTGTTAAAAATCTTTGGTAAAGTAAGTGACTGGATTTAAAAGATTTTAACGTGGAATTTTAGAGTCAATGTAAGTTTTTAAAAATTCATAGGTTTTTATTAAATATGTAAACTTCAGATTACGAAATTTAACTTAATAATGTTTTATATAATTTCTGTCAGTAGTAGAAGTATATATTCTTAAATGATATATGTAGTTTTATAAAGTAACAACAGATTAAATAATTATCGATATTGATTATACTATGAAGGTTAGTAGATTCATTAAATTTTCTTATGTTCGGAATATTTACACTTCCATATTTTTTGCCTAAAATGCTGCGAATATTTTTTTTCTCTTTCTAATGCAGCTGGCAAACACTTAGACAATCTTGGTTATTTGAACTTAGATGATATTTAATGGTGCAAGCGGTCTTTGTTAACACAGTCGTTACTCACTTTGCAGCTGGCAAACACCTTGGTTTTGGATGGGGGCGCGTCGTTAATTACCAGGGGGCGCGTGTTGAAGATAAGCCACGGACGCGGAGTAACAATGCCCACGCAACGCTCTACGATCCTATTAGACCAGGACCTACGGTTTAAAGTGGATTCCGAACCACTACAAACATTCATGGCCCGCCGGGACTCGAACCCGAAACCTGTGGTACCGAGCGACAGAGATGCTGCGAATATATATAGGGTGTTTTTAAAATATCTGGTAAAAAAGGAAATGCAGATATTCTTCTTCGTCATTGGCGCAACACCCTCGACCAAAGGCCGTCTGCCAATTGGCAGATTTCGAAACAGGAGATGTTTTTTTTATGGGGTAGGTTTGGGTTTTGTGAGGTCAATCCATGTGTACGATAGTATCTTCATGATGATAATTACCGACAACCGATCTCTGTGTGATCTAGTATTATCGTGTTTTAGAATGAAGTAATCACTAAGTATATATCTAAGTATCGATGACATATATATCTAAGTATCGATGAAGTATATATCAAAACAAAAAAAGTACACAATTAAAAAAAAAGTGGTAATTGGTTTTGAACTCTTCAGTGAAAATGCACCTATCCAAAGAGATCCCTTGTCTATCTCTGTGTTTTAATGGATGTGTCTGAAATAATAGGGATTTATAGCTCCCACCAGACAAAAAAAATCTTCTTGAATCCCTTTGCAAACGAAATCTGGACTTTTCAGTAAAGAGTACAGAACTCCATTGATTTGCATTCCACTTTATATATGGGCGTGCACAAATAAATCTTTCATTTCGGTGGTGAAGTACGAGCGCATACACATTGTTGAATGTCATATACATTTCTCCTTTCTGAAGCCTTCTCCACATAATTGATCTGTAGGCCAACCTTCCAATGATTTCTAGAAAAACATTTTTGAGGTGTATTGGTGTAGAGCTTCTGTATCTCTTTACAGTAATTTGTAATTTTATATTTTCTTCGGCGGGGCCCGAATGGCCGAGTAGCTAGCGTGCTGGCGCTCAGTACCACAGGTTTCGGATTCGAGTCCCGGCTGTGCCATGGATGTTTGTAGTGGTTCGGAATCCACTTTAAACCATAGGTCCCGGTCCTAATAGGATCGTAGAGCATTGCGAGGGCGTTGTTACTCCGCGTCCGTGGCTTATCTTCAAGTTACACGCGCCCCCTGGGTAATGCAAAGTGAGTAACGTCGGTGCAGCGCTTGCCTTAAGGCATCCAAGACCAAGCTGTCTAAGTGTTTGCCGGCTGCATTAGAAAGAAAAAAAAATATTTTCTTCGGCTGTACCTTCTAGAACAGGGGTGGCGTTTAATATCATATATTTCCATATTGGATTTAGACCCACTATAGACAATTTTTTGGATTGAAAAATTGAAACATAATGAATTATTAGTATTGAGTTTACTATTATTCTTACATGTAAATATAGATAATATAATAATAATAATGATACTAAACGCGCATTGTAAAGAAATATATGACTGCAAAAATGAAATATAAAAATATATAAATATAAATGCAATGAAATCATTAAAATATTTATTTTACTAGTGCGATATTTGTTTCTCCACTCTTTATTTAGCTTTAGCAAATCGATGTGGGCTCATCATGAGTTCGCAGAATACAATTTAATTATTTTGGGAACTCATCACTGTAAACTCATAAATAAAACAGGCAATATCTGTCACATATTCGCAAAAATATTATATTAAATTCAAAGTTAATTTTTTTCTCATAATTTCGGCAGTTAATTTTTTAATATATGGATGCACACAAAATGTATTTTTTTAATACATTGGTTTCCACTGCTTTGGCCATTATAAAATAAATATATTTTGTAAAGGTGTGATAAATCTGAAGTATCGAAAAAGGTTCAAGGCGGGCCGCGGGTTGTCTTCCCCTGTTCTAGAAGATGATTTCACTTTTAGAAATGCATTCCAAAATCTTTGAATTACAGAAGAACTCCAATTCAACTATCTTACTGTAAAGAATGATTGTGGTACTTAATTCAATAATACTTAATTCAATACTTTATTCAATTCATTTTAATTCAATAACTCGCCATCTTAAGCCATTTTCAGATAAATGATATTGAATATTCATAATCAAAGCATGGCTATCCGGAATTTCCATTGGCATTTTAAACTTGCAAAAACTTCAGACATTTTTAAAGCCTATTTACGACCACATGTTCAATCACATTAAAAGACGAGTTTGGGACCTGAATGGCCGAGTGTCTAGAGCTCCGGCGCGCGGTGCCACAGGTTTCAGGTTCAAGTCCCGGCGGTGACAAAGATCTTTGTAGTGGTTCGGAATCCACTTTAAGCTGTAGGTCCCGGTCTCATAAGACTGTAGAGCGTCACACAGCCCAATCCGACTTTCCCCCCACATTCTTTCCAAACTGTATAGGGGCAACTCAGTCCTAGGCACTGTGATGTGGTGTGGTGTAGTAGTAGTACAAAAAATTGATCGTGGTTCACTTCTCTTAATTCAGTAGCTGGCCATCTTAAGCCAGTTTCAGATAAATGATATAGAATATTCATAAGGAAAGCATGGCTATCTGGAATTTTCCCTACGAATTTTAAGCCTGATTTTGACCACATGTTCAGACACTTTAAAAGACCAGCTTCACTCATTTACATATCGTACTCTGATGCAAACATTATTTTTTATGTATATTGTGTAATTGTGAAGAATATTTATTTAATTTTGACAATATAGTCTCAATTTTTCTGATTCTTCCTTAATTTTTTAAAAAATAAATCTACATGCTCAGCTTTAAAATATTCTTATACTTACTTTCCTGAAAATGTTTCTGTTGCAGACAGATGTTCTTCACGTGGATTTTCTCTCTGTGTTGTTTCTGTTGCTGTCCGCATTCGTGTTCGCATATGTTTATGATTTAGGTAAGTTTAAATAAAGTTTTTTAGGTTTAATTAAAAATATTTACTTAGAAGATATGTTTCACAAAATTTAATATTTGTAAGAAAACGAAAGGAAATGTCGCAGATTCTCATTTACGTTTCACGGTTTTGAGAAGAAATTTATTAAGCCAGCTTAAAAAATTATGAGGAAATGAGTTGGTCCGATGGTAGTCATTTTATCTGTTATGTATAAAAGAATTTTGAATTAACATTGACATTAAAGATATTTTATTGTATTTTATTGATATCAGATTATACGTTTAACTACACAGAAAATATTCTACTTTACATAAATACATTTAATTCAAAATTCTTTTTGTTTTAGACTTCTGGTCTTTTGACCTAAGTCATTTTCCAATAGAACGCCAGATATGTAGTTGGTTCAGCGTTAGCCATGGTGCATAACCGGGGGGCTACAGTACTACACCTACATTTTGCAACCATAATATGCACATACACAGAAATGGCATGAAGGTTATTATATGTATAACCTTCATATCTAAAATTTTTTGCTCCCAAAAGGATGGATAAGGGTAAAAAAAATATTTTTAAATATTTTTTAATTCTTTTTATGGAAATACAAGACTATATTGCCCGACTCGTGGCTTAGTGGCAACGTGCGCTGCTGGTAAGCATTAGGGGTGAGGTTCAATTCGCTGGCAGCTTTGCTGTAGACGCTGTTTCAAAAAAGAGGACACTGGATGGCTTTTGTGATGTTCAGTCTCTTTCCCACGGTTGAAGTTTTCCGGGTCATCTCCCATAAGATACGCAAATGCTGGGTAGTTTCCCCTAAAAGTCATCCTGGAAGGCACTCGGCCAGCAGGCTCACTTTATTTTTATAAACCCCCCCCAATGCACCCGATGCAACTTTTACCCTCTTAAATGTTTCTGTGGAAAAAATGGAAAATTCTAAGAAGTTGAAGAGTTTGAAGTATGTTGGGAAATGAACTTGGTCTCTTGTAAATATGATTTCTTATCAAGAAAAACCTTCTAACAGGTGGGCTGAAAGGTTCCTAGCCTGACACATAGATGGTGCTACTAGTATTAAATCCATATGATTTTTAGTTATCCCTAACCTTCAAAAGACGCGTGTATAAATTTGACAGCTGTTGCACTATTAGTATGTGAGTTATAGCATTTTTAGGGAAGCAACTTTTGTTAGTTTAGAAAAATTGGATAAAAAGGAATTTAGTGTGTTAAAAAAGAATAGCTTTTTGGGGAACAAAAATACTATTGAAGCCAAGGCTTAGTCTGATAAACATTATTCGGACTTTGCACCAGGAAAATCAACCGTAGACAAGTGGTTTGCTGAATTTAAACGAGGTGAAATGAGCACCGAGGACGATGCACGCAGTGGACGCCCCAAAGAGGCTGTTACCGACGAAAACATCCAAAAAGTCCCCAAAATAATTTCTGATAACAGTAAAGTGAAGTGGATTGAGATAGCTGAGACCCTAACATACATATGTGGACTTCACGTGATGAAGACTAAAAATGCTGTAACTCACATATTAATAATGCAGCAGCTGTCAAATTTATACACGTGTCTTTTGAAGGTTAGGGCTACTTAAAATTCATATGGATTTAATACTAGTAGCGCCATCTATGTATCAGCCTAGAAACTTTTCAGCCATCTGTTATGATTCTTTTATCTTTTAAGAATTAAAGCAAGATTTAGAAAAAATTTTCTCCCTTTATTGATAAGGTGGAAATCTTGTTAATTTGTAGTAGACAATAATTTAAGTTATCTTCAATATATTAAATTTAGTATTAATGATTAGTTACAGTACAACGTTAGCAACGCTTGCTAAGTGTTTATGGCCATAATAGCCCGAATGTGTTTCAATACAAAACAATTTAATAAAGTCATTGTTTTAAGCAATGACTATATCAAATTGTTTTGTATAGTCATTTTTATAGAGTCATTGTTTAAAACAATGACTCTATCAAATGAGCTGTCTGACAGGCCGCTTTGATCTTTATTTTACATTTAAAAATATGAAAACATTTCATTGATTTACTGATATTTTCTAATATTTCAAAAAATTCATTGCATTAATTTACAATAATGTTATGAATTAATAATTAATCAATTATTATGAATTATGATGCGAAAATTATAAAACAAATAAAAATATTTCCAATTATGATTTTATATGCCGTTTACAAAAAAAAATACCCAAAATTTAAAGCACTAAAATTGCAAAACTAAGAAGTTATAACCTCTTTAGACAAATTAAATAACAAAAAACTAAAAATTAAATCTTTTATCAGCATGCCCGGTGCTACAGTTTGGATGGCTATAGTTAACCTCATTTTCAATTTGTCAATGTTTGCTGGTAGTGATAGAAAAAACACTTTACTTTTAATGTAGCCCCAAAGGGAAAAAAATGCAGGGAGTTAAATCAGGGCTTCTTGGAAGCCATTGATTATGAGCGTGGTCATCCTTTACTCTGTGTCCCATACACCGTTGCGGCGATTTATAATTTAAGTGTTCAACCTGTGGCACCGAGAGTCAGAGCTCTAGTCACTCGGTCATCAAGCCCTTAATAACCATTAGAAAACTCAAATAAATGGGAACTAGGCAAATGCTTTTTGTATTTTTATTCTATATAATGTTAAATTCATTTTGAATTACACTCATGTCCATAAATTAAGGATAATGAAGTTCAGGCAAAGAAAGAGACAGAAGCAAAACAAATTTGACTTCTTTGTAAAGTCCATTTATTAAACAAAAGGTAAAGAGCAAAAAAAGATGCTATATGTTTGACATAATTAATAAAAATTGCGATTTTTACTCCCTGGAGCAAATTTAAAAAAAGAACCTATTTACAAAAAAAACCGTATAACATGGTTAGTATGATGGTTAATATGGAGTATGTCTCCCGGACGATGCAATACAGGCCTTACAACGCCTAGGCATGCTGAGTATCAAATTATCAATCTGATCTTGGGGAATATTACACCACTCATCAAGCAATGCCCTCCGAAGTTCCGGTTGACAGATGGGAGGGGTTTGACGGGCTGCAATTCGTCGGCCATGCATATCCCACACATGCTCTATTGGATTCAAGTCCGGAGAGTATGCTGGCCAATCCATACGGGTGATATCCTCCAATTGAAGGCATTCGTCTACAATGTTTGCACGGTGAGGACGGGCATTGTCATCCATAAAAAAAATTCAGCACCCATGGCGCCCCGAAACAAACGTGCATGTTGTTCCAGAATGACATCCCGATAGATGTGGCCTGTCATCGTTACACTCTGAACATGCAGGTCAGTTCTGGAACCAAGAATAATTCCTCTCCAAACGAGCCATCCTGCACCACCGTAACGGTGTCGTTCAATGATGTTCTCTTGGTGGTAACGGGTACCTGGCGCTCGCCATATGAAAGTCCGGCGAGAATCAGACTGCAAACTAAACCTGGACTCGTCGGAAAACATCACACCAGACCACTGTTGCGGTGTCCACAATGCATGCTCTCTACTCCAGGTTAATCGCAGGCGACAGTGAGTTTCGGTAAGTGGAACACATCTGACAGGCCTACAAGCATATAGACCAATGTGCCCTAAGCGTCTGTACACGGTCTATCGTACCGGTAGCTGAAGAGAGCTGACGAGACAGGTCTGATGCTGTGCTCCGTCTGTTTCTTTTGGCAGTAACTGCTAAATACCGGTCCTCATTCGGCGTTGTAACTCGGGGGCGACCTGTGCTGTAACATCTACTCACATTACTTTCATCTTGGAATCGTTGCCAAAGCCTGGAGATGACACTCTGGGCGATTCCAAGTTCCTCGGATACTTCCAGCTGGGTACGTACACATTCCAGTCGTCTGATAATTCTACCACGTAAAAATCATCCAAATGCTTCCTTTGTGCCATAACTATGCGGTTATTGCACTGAAAGGCTTTTAAAGTGCTTGTGAACAATTTTACTTCTTTGCCACCATTCCTTATATACCCCTCTCTTACACTCTCGTCATTGTGACGTACTATCCACGCCATCTGGTGGTTTCCTGTAATTTGCATATTCTTCTTCAAGATGAGTGTGATAATTCTACAGGTTAAATTTTTATTTTTGAGTTCAATTTCTGTGTGATTCTGAATTATCCTTAATTTATGGACATGAGTGTAAATTATAATCGTAATAAGATTAATTTATTGTAAAATTACTTTTATATCAAATAATAAAATAATATGTATAGTTTTTCAGGCAATTTTTTTGTCTATATTTGTGCCGAAAAACAAAATTTGTCATATTCAAGTGTTAACAACATTTACTACATAGATAATAGAGAGTTTTTGCATACCGTACGTTAGTTACCGTAGGACGTCCGTTAGCTTTTTCTCCCTAGCGCGCATGCTCATAGGAAATCATGCTTCCTATGAGCATGCGCGCTAGGGAGAAAAAGCTAACGGACGTTCTACGGTAACTAACGTACGGTATGCAAAAACTCTCTAATAACGGACTAAATGCACTTAATTTTTTACAATTATATTTAATTATTGTAATTGTTCATAACTAACCATGTCATATTAATATAATAATACACACTAATAATTATACACTAATATTTGCAAAGAATGGAGACTCAACGTTAAAATGTGAAAATAAATACAGACAAATGTAAAATATATACATACATTAAATAAAAATTGAGATTTCACCTTAACTGTCAGTTACTGGAAAAACTTTTCAAAAATGTAACAACATCTGCTCTCTCAGCAAGTACTCTAGCAAAGCAGACTTTATTAGTTAACAAATGTCATCTCTCCTTTTGCTGGCAATTTTTCAAATTATCTAAAGCTCAAAATGTCTTCCAGAAATGCATTATACTTAGATGTCAATCAAAATTATGTGAACATATGTTAAAGTATTTAGAGAAGAAATTTTTCTTACTGTTACGTTCAATATATAAGACATCTTTCCTTCGCTTTGTTAAGATAACCTAAACTAACTTAACTTCTTATAACTTAAGTTCTTATCTTTTCAGATATTAAAAAGTTAACAAGTGAGTAAATGTTAATAAACTAGCTTTCAGTTTTCGATTATATATGCCTTTTTTTTTCGAAACTAGTCGCATTTAAATCTAATCTTGTAGTCTAGTAATAGCATTCAGGAGAGCTCAGATTCTTATCCGTGGGCGACCTGCGTTACAGTCACTGCGTTCTGAAACGAGGAGATTCAATGACGATTTACGAATTATGTATAAATATCTTGCATTAACTTTCAGGATCTGTTGGAAAGCTTCCTGATTTTCTTCCTTACGACAAGCAAATGAGAGGCATATATCCCTAAAAGTCATATAGGAAGTATTTTATAACAGCTCGTTTTACCAATTTGTTTTCCTGTTTTTTTACCGGTTTGTTCCCAAATTCGTTTTATGTGAAAGTGCCTCTATATGTATCTCTTATAATGCTATCAAACATACACTGAAGTGACAAAAGTCATCGGATACCTCTTAATATCGTGTCGGCCCTCCTTTCGCCCGGCGAAGTGCAGCAACTCGACGTGGCATGGACTCAACAAGTCGTTGGACGTCTTCTGCAGGAATATTGAGCCATGCTGTCTCGATAGACGTCCATAATTGTGAAAGCGTTGATGGTGCAGGATTTTGGGCACGAACAGACCTCTCGATGATGTCCCATAAATGCTCGATGGGATTCATGTCGGGCGATCTAGGTGGCCAGATCATTCGTTGGAATTGTCCAGAATGTTCTTCAAACCAATCGCGAACAGTTGTGGCCCGGGGACATGGCGCATTGTCATCCATAAAAATCCCATCGTTGTTTGGGTACATGAAGTCCATGAATGGCTGCAAGTGATCTCCAAGTAGCTGAACATAAGCATTTCCAGTGAATGTTCGGTCCAGTCGCACCAGAGGACCAAGTCCATGCCATGAAAAAACAGCCCACACCATTACGGAGCCACCACCAGCTTGAACAATGCCTTGCTGACAGTTTGGGTCCATGGCTTTGTGGGGTCTGCGCCACACTCGAACCCTACCATCAGCTCTTACCAACTGAAATCGTGACTCATCGGACCAGGCCACGGTTTTCCATTCATCTAGGGACCAACCGATATGCTCACGCGCCCACGAGAGTCGCTGCAAGCTATGTCGTTCTGTCAGTAAAGGCACTCGAGACGGTCTTCTGCTGGAATAGCCCAAGAAAGTCAAATTTATCCGCACAGTTCTAACAGACAAGTCCCATGTACGTCCCACATTGATTTCTGCGGTTATTTGACGCAGTGTTGCTTGTCTGTTAGAATTTACGACTCTTTGCAGACGTCGCCGGTCTCGGTCGTTAAGTGCAGGCGGTCGACCACTGCGCTGTCCATGGTGGGATGTTATGCCTGAAATTTCATACTCTCGGCACACTCTTGACACAGTGGATCTGGGAATGTTGAATTCCCTAATGATTTCCGAAATGGCATGACCCATGCGTCTAGCTCCAACTAAAATTCCGCGTTCAAGTCTGTTAATTCCCGTCGTGCGGTCATCATCACGTCAAAACCTCTTCACATGAATAACTTGAACAGAAATGAAAGCTCTGCGAAAGCACTGCGCATTTATACCAGTTCTACGCGATGCTACTGCCATCTGAAAATTTGCATATTGCTATCCCATGACTTTTGTCACTTCAGTGTATACTAAGAAGGCGATTGTCATGACCTTTTATATATGAGATAATAAATAGCACTTATGAGTACCAGTGAGATAGTAGATTGCTGGTTCCATTCCCAGGTCAGGCCGGGGAAAGTTGCTTTATATGTATCGCTTAAGAGGTACCTGATGGCCGAGTGGTTAGCGCTCTGGAGCTAGGTACCACAGGTTTCGGGTTCGAGTCCCGGCGGGGCCATGGATGTTTGTAGTGGTTTGGAATCCACTTTAAATCGTAGGTCCCGGTATAATAGGATCGTAGAGCGTTGTGAGGGTAGTGTTGCTCGCGTTCTTAGCTATCTTCAAGCTACACATATCCCCTGGATAGTGCTAAATGAGTAACAGCGGGGCAGCCCTTGCTTATGGCATAAAGATGAACTATCTCTGTAATGCCAGCTGCATTGGAAAAAACAAAACATATCGCATTATAGCGATTTTGAACATAAAATAACACAAATAACATAACATAAACTACTGAAAATTCTTGAATAAGAATGGTTTCTTTATTTGGTCAATTTATATTATTTAAAGTGCGTTATGCCGACTCGTGGCTCAGTGGCAACGTGCACCGCTGGTGATCATTAGGGCGGAGGTTCAATCTTCTGGCTGCTTTGTTGTAGACACTACTTCTAAAAACTAATTAGTAGTTTAAAAAAACTAAAAAACACGCTTTTAGAGTGAATCAAACTAAAAAGTAAAAAATAATTGTTAACATAAGAATAAAATGACTGACGAGAAAATGAATGTCACTGTTCTAAAAGCGTGGGGTGCTTTGTATGACATTTTTAAACTAACTCTGCATTTCGGAATGAAACTAGTGAAAAATTATAACGATTGATATCGAGCACCCCACGCTTTTAGAACAGTGACATTCATTTTCTCGTCAGTCATCTTATTCTTATGTTAACAATTATTTTTTACTTTTTAATTTGATTAACTCTAAAAGCGTGTTTTTTTAGTTTTTTTAAACTATTAATTAGTTTTTTACTTTTTAGTTTGATTCACTCTAAAAGCGTGTTTTTTAGTTTTTTAAACTAAAAGCGTGTTTTTTTAGTTTTTTTAAACTATTAATTAGTTTTTTACTTTTTTTTGATTAACTATTAATTTATTAGTTTTTTACTTTTTAGTTTGATTAACTCTAAAAAGTTTGATTAACTCTAAAAGCGTGATTTTTGTAGTTTTTTAAACTATTAATTAGTTTTTTACTTTTTTTTTTAGTTTTTTTAAACTATTAATTAGTTTTTTACTTTTTAGTTTGATTAACTCTAAAAGCGTGATTTTTTAGTTTTTTTAAACTATTAATTTATTTTTTACTTTTTAGTTTAACAGACAAACAAACATTCAGGTGAAACAACTGTTTTCTTTCTGAAAGATGCCTGTAAATGTTTCTTTGCAGCTTGAATAGTGTATATGAGGAGAAACAGATTTCCAGGAGAAAAAGTCAGTTACATACATACATATAAACATACAGGTGAAGCTAATAAAAGCCTATTAATGAGGAGACTCGATGGCATTTGTGATGTTCAGCATCTTGCCACGTTAGTAGGACTATCCTTCTCCTACATCTATCAGTAGACTACTCATGGGATGTTCATCCCACACTGAGGCTCGAACATAACACAACAAAGTGTGTTTTTTAAAATCTCAAACCTTTAATTTACATAGTTATTATCTTAGACTACTCATGGGATGGACTTAGCAGACTACTCATGGGATGTTCATCCCACACTGAGGCTCGAACATAACACAACAAAGTGTGTTATTTAAAATCTCAAACCTTTAATTTACATAGTTATTATCTTAGACTACTCATGGGATGGACTTAGCAGACTACTCATGGGATGTTCATCCCACACTGAGGCTCGAACATAACACAACAAAGTGTGTTATTTAAAATCTCAAACCTTTAATTTACATAGTTATTATCTTAGACTACTCATGGGATGGACTTAGCAGACTACTCATGGATGTTCATCCCACACTGAGGCTCGAACATAACACAACAAAGTGTGTTTTTTAAAATCTCAAACCTTTAATTTACATAGTTATTATCTTAGACTACTCATGGGATGGACTTAGCAGACTACTCATGGGATGTTCATCCCACACTGAGGCTCGAACATAACACAACAAAGTGTGTTTTTTAAAATCTCAAACCTTTAATTTACATAGTTATTATCTTAGACTACTCATGGGATGGACTTAGCAGACTACTCATGGGATGTTCATCCCACACTGAGGCTCGAACATAACACAACAAAGTGTGTTATTTAAAATCTCAAACCTTTAATTTACATAGTTATTATCTTAGACTACTCATGGGATGGACTTAGCAGACTACTCATGGGATGTTCATCCCACACTGAGGCTCGAACATAACACAACAAAGTGTGTTATTTAAAATCTCAAACCTTTAATTTACATAGTTATTATCTTAGACTACTCATGGGATGGACTTTAGACTACTCATGGATGTTCATCCCACACTGAGGCTCGAACATAACACAACAAAGCGTGTTATTTAAAATCTCAAACCTTTAATTTACATAGTTATTATCTTAGACTACTCATGGGATTATTAGAAAAGGGATGTTCATTTGAGGCTCGAACATAACACAACAAAGTGTGTTATTTAAAATCTCAAACCTTTAATTTACATAGTTATTATCTTAGACTACTCATGGGATGGACTTAGCAGACTACTCATGGGATGTTCATCCCACACTGAGGCTCGAACATAACACAACAAAGCGTGTTATTTAAAATCTCAAACCTTTAATTTACATAGTTATTATCTTAGACTACTCATGGGATGGACTTAGCAGACTACTCATGGGATGTTCATCCCACACTGAGGCTCGAACATAACACAACAAAGCGTGTTATTTAAAATCTCAAACCTTTAATTTACATAGTTATTATCTTAGACTACTCATGGGATGGACTTAGCAGACTACTCATGGGATGTTCATCCCACACTGAGGCTCGAACATAACACAACAAAGCGTGTTATTTAAAATCTCAAACCTTTAATTTACATAGTTATTATCTTAGACTACTCATGGGATGGACTTAGCAGACTACTCATGGGATGTTCATCCCACACTGAGGCTCGAACATAACACAACAAAGCGTGTTATTTAAAATCTCAAACCTTTAATTTACATAGTTATTATCTTAATAAAGCTTATTAAATTGAAAAAAGTTTTATATTTTTTTCTTGTAACAACGCAACGTCTGTTTATAGTATTTGCTAGTTGTTACGGAAATAAATATTATATATACTTGCGTTTTGCTGAAAATAATTATTATTAAAAAGTATTGTAGTAGTTATGTAGTATTGTAGTATTAAACAGTATTGTTGTTGCATATGCAACCTTTCCTTTAATGTAACTGCTATTTTTCTACTTAAGATTTAATTAATGACATTTTATTAAAATTAAGAAATTTTGGGTCATATCAAAATATATTACTAATATTTGTTAAATATTTTACTTTGAACAACATTAAATAGGATGTATTCGAAATGCAACAGCTGTTCTTGTCACAAAAAAAAAAAAAAACGAAAGTATAAGTAACTATAGCAAACATTGGATGATTTATTACAGTACACTTTGCCCATGTTATTATTGAATTGGGAGCGTAAGTTTCAGGCACATCTGACCATGATCGCTTTCGTTTAGCCGACCTGGTCGGAACAGTGCCGATTCTCTTTCAATTCTGTTGGACTTTGCTGCCTCATTAAGAGGCATGTTGAGGTCTTCTGTTCTAATTGCCGAGTTGCTGGCAGGCTAGCGACTCGGCGCCTGGGTTTATTCGGCTCTTTCTCCTGGAAATTCTTACTTTTGCAACAGTAAAAGGCATCGACAACTGGTCCCTAATTGTACCGAATTTAAAACTTAACTTTTAATTTCTTTTATTTTGTATCTTACTTTTTTATAAATAGTATTTTTTTTTTTTTTTTGAGTACCTACTTAATTTTGAATTCAGAAACATTTATCTTTTATTTTTACTAACAATAATTAAGCAGCCATTTAAAATTCCAAGTTTATTTATGAATTAAGATGAAGAGGTTTAAGGGGTATATCCCCCTGATGGTACTCCGTAAACGGTACGCCAGTTGCCAGTTGCCATTATTGAATTGAAAACAAATAATTTATTTTCAGCAAGATCGATAAATAGATTATGGTGCAGACCAGTCTATTTCAAGCAAGTAAAGTAAATTGTGGGAGAAAGTATATACTTTTATGTATTTATTTTATACTGTATGTATCTTTATTTTTATATTATTCATAATTTTTTACAGGATATGAAGATATTCTACAGAACACTAACTATTTTCTTTGTCTTCTTGGCCGTAATTCAGTTCACCAGTTCCTCAGAAAGTAAGAAAGCAGTTTTCATATTTTACGTTTTAAGAATTGTCAATGAGATTAGTGCAGTTTAAAATTTAATGTAATGCTCCACTATTTAGTATTTTAAAGCATTTCTAGTTAATTCTGTTTTATTGTAATCAATTCAAATGTTAAAAAAAAAATGTTAACTTTCTAGCTCTTGGTGAAACAGGTTTCGGGTTCGAGTGCGACTATGCCTTGTATCATTGTAGTTGTTCGAAATCCACTTAAAACAGTAAAATATGACTGTAGAGCGTTGGGCGTAGGGCTGACAACCCGTGTCAAAGAGATCAGTACACTTTGGAAGTAGAACTGACTCCATTTGCCAACGAGATCAGTATATTTTAAAATGTAATGTAATGTTCCACTATTTAGTATTTTAATGCATTTCTATTTGATTCTGTTTTATTGTAATTAGTTCAAATGTTAAAAAAAACCTCTCTGGCACTCGGTGAAACAGACAAATATATACAAATGTAAAATATATACATACATTAAAAAATACATGAATACTATGTAAAATATATACATACAAATATATAAAAAAAACCTCTAAAAAATCAGGAGGTTACAAATGTTAAAAAAAACCTCTCTGGCACTCGGTGAAACAGACAAATATATACAAATGTAAAATATATACATACATTAAAAAAATACATAAATACTATGTAAAATATATACATACAAATATATACAAATGTAAAATATATACAAATGTAAAATATATACATACATTAAAAAAATACATAAATACTATGTAAAATATATACATACAAATATATAAAAAAAAAAAAAAAAAAAAAACTCTAAAAAATCAGGAGGTTACAAATGTTAAAAAAACCTCTCTGGCACTCGGTGAAACAGACAAATATATACAAATGTAAAAATATATACATACATTAAAAAATACATAAATACTATGTAAAATATATACATACAAATATATACAAATGTAAAATATATACAAATGTAAAATATATACATACATTAAAAAAATACATAAATACTATGTAAAATATATACATACAAATATATACAAATGTAAAATATATACATACATTAAATAAAAATTGAGATTTCCCCTTAACTGTCATTTACATTAAATAACCTCTTCGGGTTCGAGTCTCGGAGGTGCGTTGGATCCCTGTAGTGGTTCGGAATCCACTTTAATCTGTACAACTCAGTCTAATATGACCATACAGCGTTGGGAGCAGAGCTGACATCTCATGTTTCGGAATCTGCCAGTAGGCAGACGACTTTTGTAAATCATGGGGCTGTAGCGCCACTGAAGAAGAAGAAGAAGTTAGTTAAACTATCCATCCCTATGTGATAATCTTAATCCGTAAGTCTGAAGTACTTTTTGGAATTCTGAATGGGGAGAAAATCAGACTTCCAATTGGCTGGCGTTTAATGACGTGAGAAATTTATCATCTGGTGGAAAGCCCCTGACTACAGTGTAATAGTGAGTTACAATTACTGATGTAATACAAAGTTACCCTAAATACTAGGTGCACTGATTAAATTTTCCACGCGTAGTTGAACAGTAATTTATAAGAATTGTAAGCCACCTTATAGTTTTGCAATGATGAATGAAGATAAGATATGGAAATGATATAATTGTTCGAATTAACCTGACACATCAAAATTTCCAAACGGAATTATTTGATTTCCCTCTCTTATAACCATAATCTTGTACTCAGTGAGTTCAGAAATTTCCTTCATAAGAAACGTGACGTGTTACTAAACTTTTTACAGACAGTGAAATGTTGTTGTTGTTTCTTGTACCACTTGGTAGACAGCAACATATAGACCAAGTCCAAGAACCAGTCCGATCTCATGGAAGGAAAGGAAAGAGGGGAGCAGCTTCTGTTGTGATGGATCACCCGTAGGTAAAAGTCTTATTTGGCTCCTTGACGTTTACTTTTTACGGGGTACTGCTGTCAGCCTAATGCCCAATGCTCTACAGTCATATTAGACCGAGACCTACGACTTAAAGGGGGCTCCGAATTATTACAAATATCTATGACACCACCGGAACTCGAACACAAAATCTGTGGCAGAACTAGTCACTCGACCCTCATACCTTGGCAGTGAAATGTTAAAACACCAGTGTTGGATTGGCTGAACTATTAGATTATTCAATTCTATGCATGAGGTGTAAGAAAGCTTACCTCAACAGTAGTACAGGGGAAAGATAACTATTTAGAAAAATAATCCTTCTTCTTCAATGGCGCAATATCCCCATGGTGGGCCAAGGCCATCTTACCTACTGGCAGATTCCGAAACAAGAGATTTTTTTCTTTTTATGAGATAGGGTTGCCAGCCCTACGCCTAACGCTCTATAATCAAATAATACCGGGATCTACATATATATACCACCTATATATAGTTATATAGATCTAACTATACCTATATATATATATATATATATATATATATATACACTATACCTATATATATCTATATATAGACCCGACCGATATATTAGACAGGCACCGTCGGGACTGGAACCCGAAGCCAGTTGCATCGATCGCTTGTCACTCCGTCATCAGGCCCTAGAAAAAACATAATTAAGATATATATATATAAGTTAAAAATTGTTTTCTTTTTATTACTATTTTACCAATGTGAGAAAAGTGTCTTTTTTAATACGCTTTTATTAGCTTCACCTGTATGTTTGCATGTATGTAACTCACTCTTTGGGCTCGATTTTGGGACTGATGGCGCCATCTACTGGCGAGTCAGGCAACTGATCAAACCCTACATATTTTGTATAATTATTTTGTTTAATCTCAATTCCTTTTGTTTTATTTTACTTTTATCTTAAAATTCTCATTTTAACTTCAACCTTTTTATTTTTGGGCATCGTCAACGGACTCCTAATTGTACCAATAGCTATTCATATATATAGCTTTTCGATCTTCTTCGCTATTCATTTATATAGCTTTTCGATATAGCTTTTCGATCTTCTGCTTTAATTGTTCTCAAGCAGGAGATGTTTTTCCTAAATTATAATTTAAAAAAATTAAAAAAACACGCTTTTAGAGTTAATCAAACTAAAAAGTAAAATATAATTGTTAACATAAGAATAAAATGACTGACGAGAAAATGAATGTCACTGTTCTAAAAGCGTGGGGTGCTTTGTATGACATTTTAAAACTAACTCTGCATTTCGGAATGAAACGAGTAAAAAATTATAACGATTGATATCCAGCGCCTCACGCTTTTAGAACAGTGACATTCATTTTCTCGTCAGTCATTTTATTCTTATGTTAACAATTATATTTTACTTTTTAGTTTGATTCACTCTAAAAGCGTGTTTTTTAGTGTTTTTAAACTATTAATTTATTTTTTTAGTTTGATTCACTCTAAAAAGCGTGTTTTTAGTGTTTTTAAACTATTAATTTATTTTTTACTTTTTAGTTTGATTCACTCTAAAAGCGTGTTTTTTAGTGTTTTTAAACTATTAATTTATTTTTTACTTTTTAGTTTGATTCACTCTAAAAGCGTGTTTTTTAGTGTTTTTAAACTATTAATTTATTTTTTACTTTTTAGTTTGATTCACTCTAAAAGCGTGTTTTTTAGTGTTTTTAAACTATTAATTTATTTTTTACTTTTTAGTTTGATTCACTCTAAAAGCGTGTTTTTTAGTGTTTTTAAACTATTATTTACGATATTTTATATGAATGTTCTTTGTAGAAGATATACATAAAACATAAAACAAAGTCAATTGTATTTAATATTCAAGCATTACAGAGAAAAACCCCTGGAAATTTGAAAAACAATATTATTTTTTGATTATATAAATGATCAGTATATAGTAATCAATTTAATGAATTTTATCAGCAAACTATAATAAATGCTACAATGAAAAAATTTAAAAAAAATTTCAAACATGAAAAAAAATAATAATGGTATTAATTTCTTTTTTTTTAATCTTCTTTAGATGCTGAACTTCAAAGACAAGAAGAGTAAGTATCTGTACTTTCTAGTTTTAATCCTGAATCATTTTATTATTTATGATAATATTTATGATAATTATAAATTTATCATAATTAAATTTATGATAATAAGATTGCAGTGTTTTAATGTTAAACATAAGAATTATAGAAAAAGAAAAAAAAATTGTTTAAATATACAAAAATTGTCTTAGATACAAAATATCTGAAACGATGGATGAAAGTTTTGTTTCGCTTACAGCACTTGCATTTTTTTATGCGTGACAGCATTTGGATACTAATTATTATTGTTTTTAAGTAAAAATGTTTACTGACAGTGGGCAAATGCTACTCTTCATTGAGTTAAAAAAGGATTCTATTAAAAATTAAAATTCGCTATTTAAAAAAATATATATTTTAGAAATTGAATATGCCATGTAGAATATGATATTCCTTCCTCGGATCTACGAACTTCTGAGGTACTTCCCTATTTCTGGTAAAAATAAATAAATACGGCTTGAAAAATTCCACCCAAGCATGATTGGTATATCTTAAAGTATCCTGGATAATTCTTGTAATGAATTTGTCCAAGATTTGCTCAGCCTGCTTTATCTAGGCTATGGACTGGTCTTATAAGGAGTTTAACCTTTAACGGAAATGTGAAGACGTATGCCTATTGCCACTGCTCAGCCATCGCTTCTCTCTCTCTCTTATTATTGACTGTATTGGTGCCTCTGTGGGGCGACTGTTAGATAAAGGAGAGATTGCTTCTGATTTATTAATGCTACATGGTCTTTTGTACTTTTTTTAGGAACCTAAACTAGGAAAAAAAACAGCAACAACAGAATATGCTACGATAATAATTTACTACTATGTCGCAGCTCTTTATAATATACAATAATAAAAAAAACCCGCATATGGCTTTCACTGAACTCATGTGTACGCACCTCTAGTATATACGCAAACCTCCAAACAACTCAAGATTTTCTGCCTATATACATACGAATTAATATCCATATAACGGACGTCTCTAAAATATCCGGTGAAAATGTAAGAACAGAAAGAGGGAACGAAATTTTGTAATGGAATGTGTATGCGGGAAATGGCAGATGTATGTGCTAGCTCATAATGGTTATATGAACAATCAATGAGAAATATGGTAATATCAAAAGAAACAAATATTTTAATGATTAAACTTTTAACAATATGTTATCGAAGACTCACAAAAGTAAGAACGACTCACAAAAGTAATTCTAGATTCAGACCGTCTGCTCATAGATTGGCGTTTGTTCGCAAAAATATTGGACACGTCAGACACATTTCTAAGCCACACTTACGGCACCTTTCTATAAGATAACTTGCCGGAACTTTTTTTCGATGTTTCACAAGTTGTTTGCACTTATTTCTCTAGTTTTTGCACAGGTATAATCCGACCACGGATAGGATTGATAAATATGATGGATTGATGGATCATGGATTGATAAATATCAGATGTAACGGTGGAAACGAATCAATCGATAACTGGCTAGGTCTGTTAGTCAGTCAGATATACATTGCGCAAAGGTGCTTTAAAATACAAAGTATGATAGTTAGTGGGAATTTTTTTCATCAAATATTTCTTTTAATATCGCCTAATCTAAAATTTTAATTATTGAAAATTAAAATTATTATTGCAATTAAAATCCCTTTTAGATGATACTTCCTCCTCTATTACGCTGCTCTTTTTGAATCCGTTCATCAGTGAATCCGTTCCGATCCGTTCTTTTGAATGCTTGCCAATTTTCCATGGATGGAAAATTGGAATTCCCGTGGTCGGATTATATTACACGCATATTCCCAGCAGAGATTAACAGTCAGAACACTAGATCATCATCGAACTCAATGGGACTTTCATAGATCATGCTCTTAATGTTCTCTCTAAAGAAGAAATCCACGCATTTCAAATCTGGTGATCGCGGTGATCAAGGAACGGGTTCACCTTGTCCGATCAAATGCAGCCATAAATAGAGTCGAAGTAGTTTCTAATATTCCTGCTAAAGTGAAGTCTCCATCTTGCTGGAACCACATTTTTGTACATACAGCTTGTTGTAAAAAAGTTAAATCTTTAAAACGTTTGTTTCTTTTCATTTGACTTGCCTTACTCACCTGTTGTTCATATCTAGCACTAGCACACATGTGCACCATTTCCGTGAACACATTCCCCTGCAAAATCACCTTATTTTGGTCCCCTCAATTTTTACCAGATATTTTAGAGACATCTTGTATATCTTCAGAGCCAAGAAATTAGAAAATGGTTGTCTAATACATGGAAAAAAAATAAAATGCATGGTTTAAATTAATAATTAATTATACTATCATAATTAAGAATGAAATTCCTTTATTTACAGTTGGTTTTGTTTCTGTTATTTAGCAATACATCAATCTTATTATTATTATTAATATATTTTGTTTTGCTGATCAATTATTGTCAAACTGAGATGTATTTTTTTTTTTTAAATTATAATGCACCAAAATCTCGAATATTTAAGAACAACAAGATATCTAACTAGTTTTTTGGGATGAAGGAGTAAAAAATATTTGAAATAATTATTAAATTCGCGTTATTATTGCAAAATATGGCATATTTAATTTACGTAACTCTTTTTTTCTTTAAAAATTAAAATCTCTTCTGTTTACATTATCATTTATTGTTTTATCTTTATTATTATTAATACTATCTTTTCCAGAGCTACTACTACTAACCCTCAATTACGCTGGCGGGGTTGTGCTTTTAAAATTTGCCATATGGGAAGACCCCCTAAAATTTCTCAAAGTAAGTTGAGATATAAGGATAATAACAAAATTTTCAGCTACTTAAAGTAGACACAATTCTTAACTGTGTTAAATACTGGAATAAGAGTTCAAAATATTTCACAAAAAAATTGGTTAATAGAGACACGCCTTTACAATTATACAGATCAAACAACGTAAATTCATACTAAAAATCCAGCACTTTATGGCTCGTTTAGACCATCAGTTCCACAACTCCATCAACGTTATCATCTGGTCCTGTATGGTTCTAGGACGTAAAAATCTTGTTGGAGTCACCAACCTTCGATATTTCCAGACATGCTCTATTAACCTTAGGTCTTGAAATATGGCTGGCCAGTTCATCGGTGCAAATTTTCCAGAAATTCGTCGACCAGATGAAACTTATGTGGACATATGCTGTCATTCATTCAAATCAAATTTAGGTTAACTGTACCCCTGAAAAAATGGACATAGGACTTCACGATCTTATCTTATTATATTTCATAGCAATCACAAAGACTCTGACAAAACCATAGAGGTTTGAGCGTCTATCCAACATGATGCCTGCCCAAGTCATCTACCATCACCACCATAGTTGTCACTTTCTCGAGGTTGCAGGACAGATAGCAGATCTCTGGATCTCTCCAGAAAAACGCATGAAAAAAATCTTTCGTTAGGTTGAGCTGGGATTCATCACATAATAGAAAGATCTCCCACTGATCGTAACTGATTTCGGATCAAAGTCAGTTTTGTACCAAGCTAAATGAGGTTTTCTGTGTCCAGGATTATGTACATTTAAAACTTAAAGTCGTCTTGTAAACGGATCTTTATAATGTAGCCTTCTGGAAAAAGTGATACTTGAAACTTGAATTCCTATGATTGCAGGAAGGTTTCGTGATAGTTCTACCGATTATTCGATATCGATTTTCATCCACCGTTATGGCTCTTGTCCAGGCCTTTTTCTGTTTCTTTCTTTCTTCTTAAACTTAAATTTCTAGCAACCTGCATTTGAGTCTGTCCTGCTTCTAGTCACTCCACGATTTGCCACCGTATTCTATACTCCAAACTCTACTAGTTATTTACTTTAAATGTTTTCTTTTAAATTGCACCAATTATTTAAAAAAAAAACCTTAAAGAAATTTGGTGAGTTGTGGGAGAGAAACGTGCTGAAATTGCGAAAATTATAAAACTTGTTCTTCTGAATACACCGTCTACAAGCACTTACATGCCTATATGTTCGACACTAGAGATTTATATCATTTTTTGGAAACTCTAGTTATACTTTTTGTTTAAAATACTTCGAGAGAATCGAAATTCGAAATTGTTACAACGTGTGCATTGACAGTCATATTGTGTGTTGACTGTTTTCTGCATCGCAACTCAAGATTGCAGGACAATTACCCCTAAAAGTCCTCCCGGAAGGCTATATCTTCTCCTCGTCGCTTATTTATGGGCTGTTCGTAATATATAACAGTGAAATACAAGGTCCAACTATGTAAAAAAAAATCTTGTAAGTTTGAATATCTCATTTTTAACAATACTTATCTATAGTCAAAAAATGAAAAGAAAAATATTACTTTGCAATAATAATAATATTAATAATAAATAAAATAAAGATTAACTTCTCAACAAAAAAAAAAAAACGCTTCCTTGTCTATATTAGTTTTGTAGCAAAAAACTTTGTAACCAAAAGCATACGAGAGGAATAAATTATTATATTTTTATTACATGACAGTACTGATATTTTTATACTCTATTTATTATATATTATTGATATATTTATTATGTTAACGGTAAAATATCAAATACATTGCTATATTTTCTTCTAGGACCTGAACAAAGGCAGAATTAATCCTGCTTCATGAAAAGAAAAAAAAAATCAAATTAATCTTTTCCCACTTCATTTTTATACATTATAAACAAGGGAATACAAAATCATGTGATACAACAATTTATAAAATAACTTTTGTTCTACATTTTTGTTTAATTAATTGCATTATTCTAACGATGCATTAGTTTTTGTATTGTTTTTAGTTGTTGAAATAAATATGAATAACTATTTTGTTGTTTCAGTTATTACACCTAATGAACAATGTTTTCTAATTCTTTAGTATGAAAATCTTAACTATTTCATTCATATGCAAAATTTTTGTGTTATACAAGCATTTCTCATAACAAACCTATTTAAGCTACGAAAATAAAAAAAAATAATCTAAGTAACGATCTTAACATAATTCATACACTGTTCACATAGTCATTATTTTTCAATCATTTTCTTCCTCTTTCTCATTTGCCATCATAAATTGCTACAAAGCACGATTTATCTTTAGATGAAAAGAATGTCTGGGATATTTTTTAAAATTATTGTTGAACATCGGAAGTCTCATGTTCTACTTATGGATGCCACGAGCAGCTCACCTATGGGCAATCAGAGGAAGACATTGTCTACCAGGTGGGCTGAAAGGTCCATAGGTTAGCATAGAAAAATTCTTTTTTTTTTTTTTTTATAGAATTTGATTTTATTATTCAATATAGTTGCCTTCGAGGGCGATACAACGATTATAGCGGTCATACAATTTTTCGATACCATTTTTATAGTACGATTTGTCTTTAGCCTCAAAATAGGCTTCAGTTTCGGCGATTACCTCTTCATCGGCGCGAAATTTCTGTCCAGCAAGCTTCCTCTTGAGGTCTGAGAACAGGAAAAAGTCGCTGGGAGCCAGATCTGGAAAATACGGTGGATGCGGAAGCAATTCGAAGCCCAATTCATGCAATTTTGCCATCGTTTTCATTGATTTGTGACACGGTGCATTGTCGTGATGAAAGAGCACTTTCTTCTTCTTCTTCAAATGAGGCCGTTTTTCCGCGATTTCGTCTTTCAAACGCTCCAATAATGCTACGTAATAGTCGCTGTTTATGGTTTTTCCCTTTTTAAGATAGTCAATGAATATTATACCATGCGTATCCCAAAATGTTGATGCCATAATCTTGCCAGCCGACTTTTGCGTCTTTCCACGCTTTGGAGTCGGTTCATCACGTGCAGTCCACTCGGCTGACTGTCGATTGGACTCCGGTGAGAAATTATGGAGCCATGTTTCATTTATTGTCACATATCGACGCAAAAATTCGGGTTTATTACTATTGAACAGCTCCAAACACTGCTTAGAATCATCCATTCGTTGTTGTTTTGGGTAGATTGTGAGCTCGCGCGGCACCCACTTTGAACAGAGCTTTCGCATATCCAAATATTCATTCATGATATGTCCACCACGTTCCTTTGATATCTTTAAGGTCTCAGCTATCTCAATCAACTTCACTTTACGGTTATCGGAAATTATTTTGGGGACTTTTTTGATGTTTTTGTCGGTAACAGCCTCTTTAAGGCGTCCACTGCGTGCATCGTCCTCGGTGCTCATTTCGCCTCGTTTAAGTTTAGCAAACCACTTCTCTACGGTTGATTTTCCTAGTGCAAAGTCCGAAAAATGTTTATCAAGCCAAGCCTTCTCTTCAATAGTATTTTTTTTCGCCAAAAATCAATCCTTTATTAACACACGAAATTCCTTTTTATCCATTTTTTCAAACTAACAAAAGTTGCTTCACTAAAAATGCTATAACTCACATACTAATAGCGCAACAGCTGTCAAATCTATACACGTGTCTTTTGAAGGTAAGAGCTAACTAAACATCATATGGATTTAATGCTAGTAGCGCCATCTATGTGTCAGTCTACGAACTGTTCAGCCCACCTATTACCGATTAACTGCCCCACATTAGCGTTTCGTATGGGAGAAAACTCGGAAAAATTCCCACATAGCATTGTCATCAGTGATGCGAGATGTTTAACACATCCATCATGCTTATCGCCATCCATTGAGTGTCATCACTTCTGAAAGCAGTGACTGCATCGAGCGCCAAGAACGGATTCGAATTTGAGCCATCCCTCCCCTCCCCTGAACACTAGCTTCTAATTTTACCACTAAATCATGAGATGAACTTTCTTATAACATTGGAAATGTTTTAACAAAATATTTCTAAATGTTTTTTACATTTTGGTAGAGGGAGCCGGAATGGCATGGTGGGATTTATTTGGTTCGAAGCCCGATAAGTGATACGAAAAACTTTCTTGTCTATATCAGGGATGGACTCGATAAATTCGTAGGTAACACCGTAGGCCTCACTATACCTCTGCATACTCAATACACTACTTCATCCTCTCTCACGATTTTCGATTCTCTTAATAATAATGTATCTTCTCATTAATGTTCAGCGTCAAAACACCCGACATTGTAAAACAACTGCATTTTTACAACCACTTAATACTTGGAGACGAACCTAAGTTGACTGAGTTATTTATATTGCAAGATCTTTCTGCATAAAAGTATCGATCTTCAATCTTGAAACAATGCAGGTTATGGCAAAAAAAAGTTTTGAATAATCTATTCAAAAATTATTAATAACATTTAACTATTTATTGGGAATTTGATTTTCTACTTTCATTATATTCCAGTTCTCTTTTTGTCATATTTTTTTAAAAATTCTGATCAAATTTTACATCATAATTCTAACAAAATTGATTTGTCGCTCTACTGTCATTTTGTGCACACTTTAGGCTATTTAGACCGGGACCTACAGTTTAACGTGGATTCAGAACCACTCACAAACATCCCTGCCACAGTCATTATTCGAACCTGAAGCCTTGGTACCAAGGGCAGAGTGCTAGCCAATTGGCCATAATTCTAATAAGGAATAATAAGCTTGCTTAGCTATCTTTTACATTTAGAATAATAACCTTAAATACAGGAGTGGGAATACAAAATTGCATTGATAGTTTAATTTCCCGCGCTTTCCATCGGCTTACTTTCGAATGTTTAGTCGTTTATCGTAGGATCCGGAATTTTTTCTACTTTCAATAATTTTCTTATTGGGGCTTAATGGCCAAGTGGCTAGCGCTTGGTGGTTCAGAATCCACTTTAAACTGTAGAAATCTGGTCTAACATGATCGTAGATCGCTGTGGTGGATATTGTTACTCCACGTCCGTAGCTTATTTTCAAGCTACACGCACCTTCTGGGTGGTGCTAAGGGTGGTAGGGCTAACGTCAGTGCAGAGCTTGCCTTAAGGCATAAAAGATAACAGTCTAAATGTTTGCCATTTCCATTCATGAGAAAAAAAAATTATTTTTTTAAACTCACAGATTTTATGGCTTCGAATATGTGAAATAAATAGGATTAGATTTTTTTATTAGATAATTTAATTTGATTAGATTGTTTATTTCGTTTATCGCAGAATCCGGAATTTTTTTCGACTTTCAGTAATTTTCTTATCTTATTAAACCCACTGATTCTATGGCTTCGAATATGTGAAATAAATAGGAATTTCAACAACATATAAAAGAAACCTTTTTGCAAAAGTTAAGACATTAAATATTTATCAAAAATTTAAACAGGAACACCTAGAAAAGTCTCATATTGAATTGTTCAACATTGCATCGAATTTAACTTGGAATGCTGTAGTTTCTATAATGAGAATGCAGAGTGAATTTCATTTAATGCTGTTATTATTATATTTATATTTACATAAGTGGCTTTAAAAGTAAAATATAGCTACTAAAAATTTCTTTTATAACTTAAAGACTAATCTCTATTAGAAACATCTTTACTTTTTTTTTTTTTATCTTACCGTGAGAAAAAGCATGCTTTTCTTTTAAATATAAACTTTTTATTATTAATAAATGTTACTCTTCATGTACAGGGCCTGAATGGCCGAGTGGCTAGCGCTCTGGCACTCGGTACCACAGGTTTCGAGTTGCCATGGATGTTTGTAGTGGTTCGGAATCCACTTTAAACAGTAGGTCCCGTAGTAACAGTAGTATCATAGAGGGGGCATTGTTACTCCGTGGCTTATCTTCAAGTTACATGTGCCCTTGGGTAATCCAAAGTGAGTACGTCTGTGCAGCGCTTGCCTTAAGGCGTCCAAGATCAAGCTGTCTAAGTGTTTGCCAGCCGCATTAGAAAGAAAAAAAAAATGATGTAGTCACTGCATTTTATCATATTCTACATTGTAATGTATGATAAAATGCTTTAAAGAAGAAATTCGGATTGAAAATTAGATAAGAAGAGGTCATCCTACAAATGTATCGCATTGTGATTGAAGATTTATAGTTATTAAAATTGTGTGTTACAAAAATACAGTTCTAGAGAATTTACTGAAAAAAAATTAATTACTATTTCAGTTATTAAATTCCAATTGTATTACTTTCTTCCAATTGTATAGCTCTCTGGTGCGCGGTACTACAGGGTTCGAGTCCTGGCGGTGCCATGGATGTTTGTAGTGGTTTGGAATCCACTTTAAACAGTAGGTCTTAGTATAATAGGAGCGTTATGGGTAGTGTTACTAGCGTCCATAGCATATCTTCAAACTACACGTTGGGTAGTGCTAAATGAGTAACGTCGGTGCAACCCTTGCTTATGGCAGAAAGATTAACTGTCTCTGTATTTCCAGCTGCTTTATAAAAAAATCAATTACAGAAATTTTTTTTATTTCAATTTCATATGAAGCTGCATTAAAAAAAAAAAAAAAAAAAACTTTTCATGTACATAGATTTCTGTAGAATCATACATAACTAAATCAGAAAGAACAAAAAACGTTATCAAATTACGAAACTAGATTTGGAATAGGAAAGAAAATGAAGGACATTTTCAATGGTTTTTTTTCCCTGGAGAGGAAAAGTTATTGGCAAATAATAAATATAGAGAGTTAACAATAAGAGTTTTTATAAAATGTTGTTCCTCTATACTGAAAAAAGATAATTAACAGACTATTGATAGTGAAGGAAGTCTTGTCTCCCAGTCTTGCCCTATCATCTTCTTCACTGGCGCAACAGCCCCAAGGTGGCCCAATGCCGTCTGCCTACTGGTGGATTTCGAGACAGGAGATATTTTCTTTTTACGCGGTAAAGCTGTAAATCCTATGGCTAACACTCTACAGTCATATTAGACTGGGACCTACTCTTTAAAGTGGGTTCCAAACCACTACAAACATCTATGGCCGCCGGGACATGAACTCGAAAAATCTGTGTCACCGAGAGCCTGAGAGTTAGTCACATGGCCATCTGGCCCCTATAAAAAGACTATAAATATTTTTCATAACTGAGCTGAATTATTATATATCAATAGTGTACATATTAAATTATTTTTATGCTTCTATTCAATGTAATTTTATATATCCATCACTATTAACAAATGTAATTTTATATATCCACCACTATTAACAAATGTAATTTAAAAGCTGATTTCAAATATTAAACATCTGGGTCTGAACGGCCGAGTGGCTAGCGCTCTGGCGCTCGGTACCACAGATTTCGGGTTCGAGTCCCGGCGGTGCCATGGATGTTTCTAGTGGTTCGGAATCTACTTTAAACCGTAGGTACCGATCTAACAGGGTCGTAGAGCGTTGCGGAGGTGTTGCTACTCCGCGTCCGTAGCTTATCTTGAAGCTACACGCACCTCCTGGGTAGTGCTAAGTGAGTAACGCCGGTGCAGCGCTTGCCTTAAGGTATCTAAGTGCTTGCTAACTGCATTAGAGCAATATATATATATATATATTAAACATCTCTAACTATTTAAAATGATTATCTTAAATAGTCAAAAATGGTATTCAACTCTATAAATATAGCGTAAATAATGTTATGTAATTTCCAGGTAAAGTTTTCTCACAATTAACTTACTCGTACTGATGAAACTTTTCACAAATTGTCAGGTATTCAAATACCTTTTTATAAAAACAACAATTCAATATCAGTCAAAACATTTGATGATAGCGGATATTAGAGATAACTGCCATGGAAACATCCCCAAACTGATACCGACTCCTCTTTTGCTTTGTTATCAATTGAAATTTCGCAGTTACAGCGCATCTACCTTACGACGCTGTCACTGAACACTCTGAACATGACACCTTGAAAACGAAAACGCCCTATATTGAAAAACAATGAAGCTCGAAACGTTACCTAAAACTATGACCGCTGGGAACATATTCAAACCCCCTGAAAGACAAGACATACTGAAATCGACACCTTCTAGAAGCTTCAGTAAAAGTTCGATAGCATCCTCTTCAAGTGGTAAAAATGATTCTAGGAAGGATAAGAAAACTCCATTTTCTCCAAAAATATTGCTCACAAAAGATTTCAGCGATGATTCTGATTCTGAAGAGGAGGATATATTGTCATCGTCTATTGGTATAATAAAGGAAGCGAATCTGCCAGAAGATTCGTTTCTTAGACGGCATGAGTTGTATGTGACAGATATTGAAGATTCCACCGATGTCATATTCGCTATCTCTCCCACAATAAGGTAAGACATTTTGATAGTATTTTTAGTCAATTCCTTTTCTTCTTCTTTACAGTATTCAGTGAAGTATTTTTCTTTAAATAGAGATATAATTTAATTCTTTATTTTTCTTCTAATTTGGAAACGTTGGTAGGAAAAATCATTGAAATGTAAAACAAATATTCAAGACAAAAAGTTTTCTTAAAAATTTCAAATAAAAATTTATTTAAATTAATTTTTAAAATAATGTGTTTCTTATAGTTTAAATTTCCTAAAAACATTTAAAGAAAGTACAAAAAGTAATATATTTGCTTGCGTATGTCTAATATATGATATATATAAATATAATGTTGTCTATGTAGGAGAAATTTAATATACATAATATATATATATATATATATATACACTGAAGTGACAAAAGTCATGGGATAGCAATATGCAAATTTTCAGATGGCAGTAGCATCGCTTAGAGACAGGTATAAATGTGCAGTGTTTTCGCAGAGCTTTCATTTCTGTTCAAGTTATTCATGTGAAGAGGTTTTGAAGTGATGATGACCGCACGACGGGAATTAACAGACTTTGAACGCGGAATGTTAGTTGGAGCTAGACGCATGGGTCATGCCATTTCGGAAATCGTTAGGGAATTCAACATTCCCAGATCCACTGTGTTAAGAGTGTGCCGAGAGTATAAAATTTCAGGCATAACATCCCACCATGGACAGCGCAATGGTCGACCGCCTGCACTTAACGACCGAGACCGGCGACGTCTGCAAAGAGTCGTAAATTCTAACAGACAAGCAACACTGCGTCAAATAACAGCAGAAATCAATGTGGGACATACAAGGGACTTGTCTGTTAGAACTGTGCGGAGAAATTTGGCTTTCTTGGGCTATTCCAGCAGAAGACCGACTCGAGTGCCTTTACTGACAGAACGACATCGCTTGCAGCGACTCTCGTGGGCACGTGAGCATATCGGTTGGTCCCTAGATGAATGGAAAACCGTGGCCTGGTCCGATGAGTCACGATTTCAGTTGGTAAGAGCTGATGGTAGGGTTCGAGTGTGGCGCAGACCCCACAAAGCCATGGACCCAAACTGTCAGCAAGGCATTGTTCAAGCTGGTGGTGGCTCCGTAATGGTGTGGGCTGTTTTTTCATGGCATGGACTTGGTCCTCTGGTGCGACTGGACCGAACATTCACTGGAAATGCTTATGTTCAGCTACTTGGAGATCACTTGCAGCCATTCATGGACTTCATGTACCCAAACAACGATGGGATTTTTATGGATGACAATGCGCCATGTCACCGGGCCACAACTGTTCGCGTTTGGTTTGAAGAACATTCTAGACAATTCCAACGAATGATCTGGCCACCTAGATCGCCCGACATGAATCCCATCGAGCATTTATGGGACATCATCGAGAGGTCTGTTCGTGCCCAAAATCCTGCACCATCAACGCTTTCACAATTATGGACGTCTATCGAGACAGCATGGCTCAATTTTCCTGCAGAAGACTTCCAACGACTTGTTGAGTCCATGCCACGTCGAGTTGCTGCACTTCGCCGGGCGAAAGGAGGGCCAACACTATATTAAGAGGTATCCCATGACTTTTGTCACTTCAGTGTATATATATATATATATTAGATTTCTGTGTGTGTGTGTGTGTATATCTAGAAGTATATGTGTGTATGTATTTCTAGAAGAAATCTAGATAGTTTCAAAAAAAATTTTTTTAATTTGTTAACAATTATTTGTTAAAAACATTTTAAATAAACATTATTTAAATTAATTTAAAAAAAAAATTGTGTTTCATTCCTAACGAAGAAAGTTGCCTATAATCATTTAAAGAAAGTACAAAAAGTAATATATTTATATGCACACACATAGACACATGTGTGTATGTCTATGTAGGAGAAATCAAATATATAAATATATATATATGTGTGTGTGTATCTAGAAGTATATGTGTGCATGTCTATCCAGTAGAAATCCAGATAGTTTCTATATATATATAGTACCTTGGTCTGATGGCGACCTTTGACTCCAGAGTAGTGGCGTTAGAGTTCATTGATAAGAAACATATATATAACATATACAAGCAACAAAGAAATAAGTGATCAAGGTTCTGCCCAAATTAATACAAAAATAGATATATTTACACAAGAAAAATAAGTTTTACAAAAGAAAATGGATAAAAAGGATTAAAACAAACTACAATTTAACAAATGAAGTAAAAAAGTAAAAAGAATAAAATTACATATGTACAATAATATACAGATTAAAAAACAAAGTAAAAAATTTATTAAAAAGTGGAGTATACTACAAAGTAGAGTAATTGCTGCTAGAAATGATGACAAAGTCTAGGACAGTTGCAAATTATGCAAGGACGCCCGAGGGCGCTTAGCGTTTTCCGGCAACGTGAAATCGTATCTGGGGAGATTACGAATTTCATCATTGGGAATAAAGTTAAGATTTGCGTAAAAATTTTTCGCAAGTTTGTACATAAAATTTTGAATAGGAGGGAGGGTTAGGCTACGACGGATGTCATCATTTCTAAAGTACCAGGGGGAATTAGTGACCATACGGAGCATTTTGCTTTCAAATCGCTTAATAAAGTTTATATGGTACCTTGCAGCAGTACCCCAAACCGGGCAAGCATAAGTTATAATGGGCCGCAAATAGTACATATAAATTAGTAGTTTATTTTCAAGTGAAAGAGGTGAGTTTTTGTTAATATAAGGATACAACATGCGGATGGAGTTGTTTGCTTTGCGCTTAAGATGACTCATGTGATTAATATATGTTAGTTTAGCATCAAGAAAAACTCCCAGATACCGAGCATTATTAGTCCAATGGATTATTTCATTAAAAAGAGAGATGTTAGGCGGAGTTAGTCTTCTCCTCGTGAAGAGTACAGCTTCGGTTTTATCAACATTAATTTTTATGCGCCATCGAGTTAGCCAAGCTTCTAGGTGTGTAAAATAATTCATGAAATTGGTTTGAATATCGGCGATAGTTTTTCCAGTGGTGATTACTGCAGTGTCATCTGCGTATATGCCTAGTGAGATGTGTTTGTAATGTGGGATGTCATTTATGTATAGATTAAAAAGTATTGGCCCAATTAAAGAACCTTGTGGAACACCTGCCCCAATTTTTCTGTCGACTGAAAACTGATTATTAACTTTAACAGAGAAGGTTCTGTCCTGCAGGTAAGATTTAATGAGAAGTACTAAGTAAGTCGGAAATTTGTATGCAATGAGTTTATGAATTAAGCCATCGATCCAGACTCTATCAAATGCTTTGGCTACATCTAGGAAAACAATTCCCGTTAAAACCTTTTTTGATAGACCTTCAGAGATCATTTCCGTGATGCGAAGCAATTGGTGAGTGGTGCTTAGCTGTGAAGTAAAACCAAATTGTTGCGGGATCATTATAGAATTTTTATTCAGATGTTTTTTAATTTTGTGAAGAATTACAAATTCAGTTAATTTGCTAAGAGTAGAGAGTAAAGAGATAGGTCGATAATTAACCGGATTAGAAGGATCCTTTCCTGGCTTAATGATAGGTAAAACAATTGCTTTTCGCCAGGAAAGGGGAAAATAAGACAATTTAATAATAGCGTTAATAAGATTAGCAATGCGAATAATTACATTATGCGGAAGGTTTTTTAGCATTTTATTAGTAATATTATCCGCACCTGGTGCTTTATTTATTTTAAGTTTAGCAATATATTCATAGAGTAAAGAAGGATTAATATTGACAATTTTATTAGGATTACATAGGGAGTTTAAATTAGTAACAGAATTTTTGACAGTTTCAGTAGTAGTCGGATTAGAAATATTATTCACTTGGAACTGACTCTGAAGGCTACTCGCGAGCAAATTTGCTTTGTCTAAATCGTTTAAAACCGGCGAGGAACCCGCATCTTTGAGATTTGAAACTTTTATTTTAGCCCCTTTTAACTTTTTTACCGCCCGCCAGATGGAGCCATCTGCTGGATGTAGAGCCTGCAAACGATTTGTCCAGGTTGTTTGTGTGAATTCGCGGATGGATTTACGAAGCTTGGCTTGTGATCTATTATAACGAGTTTTGGAGAGTGGGTCGCGGTGTCTTTGCCAGATTTTTCGATAATAATTCCGATCAGCAAAAAGTTGTTTGATGTGTGGTGGTAGAAAGTTGATATTCGCATTGTGGACAGGTTTTGAGGAGTTAGTATAGGCAGTATGAATTAAAGCTGTAATGCGGTTGACTTCCGCGTCAATTAGGAGAGAAGAATCAAGATCAAGGTGATCACTAGTTGGGCTAGAAAGAATACTATTAAATTTAGACCAATTGGTAGAAACATTACGGGTTAGTTCAAGAGTTTCATAAGTGATAGAAAAATTTAACATTACCGGGTTATGATCAGAAGAGAGTTCAATTAAGGATTCAATAGAGAAGGGAACATGGAAATTATTGAGAAGAGTTAGATCAATGGTAGAAGAGGAAAAGGTGGTGACCCTAGTGGGAGTGGGCGGTGCAAAGATTTCTAGGCCAGTCTGATTGGCCAATTGCACTAGTGCAATGCCTGTGCTATCATCACGCCTACATCTATCTGAGTGTTTCAGCTGTTTTTAATACGCTTTTATTAGCTTCACCTGTATGTTTGTATGTATGTATGTATGTTTGTATGTTTGTATGTAACTCACTTTTTGGGCTCGATGTTGGGACTGATGGCGCCATCTACTGGCGAGTCAGTCAACTGATCAAACCCTACTTATTTTGTATAATTATTTTGTTTAATCTTAATTCCTTTTGTTTTATTTTACTTTTATCTTAAAATTCTCATTTTTTTTAACTTTAACCTTTTTATTTTTGGGCATCGTCAACGAACTCTTAATTGTACCGATAGCTTTAGCTTTTTTGATCTCATGCTTTAATTGTTCTCAAGCAGATGTTTTTCCTAAATTTTAAATTCATTTATTTATTTTTAATTACTTCTATTCATTAATTTAAGAAACTACAATTTATGCTAATGTTTCAATTAATTTAAGATGTGGAGGTTTTGTGATTCTTAAAACCACCAAGGAACATCATAACCGGTACGCCCGTTGCCCAGCTTTCTTTCACCCCGGGTAGAAATTCAGTAATATCCGCGATCGAATCGCGCTCTTCCTATTGGCCGAAAATTTCCGTGGCTAAAAAGAGGCGGATCTCAAAGGCATAGGAGTGCGATCATGTCGAATTGCGCTCTTCCTATTGGCCGAAAATTTCGGTGGGCAAAAAGTATATAAACTTAGCGGATAATCGGCCAAGGTACCGTCTCTGCATAATAGAGCCCAGCAATGTACTTTATCTATTGACCAGCCTCTTAAATGTGCTAATTGTAATGGAGCTCATGCCGCGAACTGGCGCGGATGCCCCAGAATGCCTAAACCCAGTCAGAAATCTGGGTCTAAAATCAATAAAAGTAATAATAATAATGTTAAAAACCCAATGACCCCTAAACCTAAGTTAAATAATGCTACCAGGACGCAGCCAACGTTCACTAGCCGTCCGGTTAATGAAAGTAGAGCTTACTCCGAAGTTCTCCGCAAGGCGAACCAGGGTAAGCAGGTTAGCCACGCCCCTCAGCCAATCATAGCTCAGGAGGAGCCCTTGCCTTGTGCTAACTCAAATCGGCCTGCTCCCGCGGTGACTGAAAGAGTTGTTTACAACTCTGAGTGTTCACTGTCGGAGATATTTCAGTGTTTGATGGACTTAGCTAACGCTAATCCATCTCACAGTCATATAATACTGCAGGCATTTGGCTTAGCTAAAGGCAAAATGCAGAGCTCGCAAAATAAGTTCGACGTGAGTTATCACCTATTTGAGGCGTATACTCATGTTCTATCTACTAGTGAGTTCTGTACGGTTTAACTCTCTTCGGCCCTGAGTCTCTAACCATAGGATTCTGGAACGCGAATTCTTTGCGGTCCAAAATAAACGAGGTTAGGGAGTTCTTAGATGAGCAGAACCTTGATGTATTTTTGGTTCAGGAAACAAAACTGTCTCCTGGTTATAACCCTTTGATCGCAAATTACAGGTTCTATCGTACAGATAGAGCCAATCAAAATCCTACACGAGTAAGTGGCGGTACAGGCATCTACATTAAAAGCAATATCAATCATCACCATGTTCCAACGCCAGTCTTAGATTATATTGATGCAACTATTATCGAAGTGAAAATTAACCATTTTCCTGCTATTAAAATCATTTCTGTGTATATTAAACCTAACGCTCCAGGTGGTTTCCCGGTGGAGGACTTCAATAAACTTACCAAAACCGGAAACAATGTGATTCTCGCTGGTGATTTTAACGCTCTTCACTCCTCTTGGAACTTTGGACACTCAAATCGATATGGTTTTACACTGAATCGTTTTATCCAAAGTCAAAGGGGTATGAAAGTTGTTCCCCCTTAAAGTTACTAGAATTGACCTTAGAAATAATCATCGAGGTAATGTGCTCGATCTTGCATTTTTTAAATATATCCCCTTTAATTATGATATTGAGGTGCTAACAGATTTAGATTCTGATCATCTCCCCGTTATTCTATCCTTAGATACCAGCCCTGAATCACTGAATGTTCCGAGTCAATTAAATACTAATTGGGAGAACTTCAGACATGTGATGAATAATAAAAATTTACCTAGCTTCATCTTAAGATCGCCTGCTGACGCAGAGAACAGAATCAACGAACTGAATAAAATCTACGTCACATGTCTGCAGGAAAGTTCTTCCCCTAAATTTAAACCTCCACCGATAAGATTTCCAATAGATATTAAAATTTTAATCAAGCAACGAAACAATTACCGCCGAAAATGGCAGCGCACCAGGGATCCTGTGTATCTCAGAAACTATTTCCGCACTCTTGACGAAGTCAGGAGTGCAATCACTGTCTTTACACAGCAACGCTGGCAAAACGACATAGAGGCCCTGACGCCTGAGTCAACATCACTTTGGAAGAAATGTTCCCATTTACGCAGACAATATCACAACATTCCGCCCTTGCAGGGTGCCAACGGCCGAGCAGCTTATTCCCCAGAAGACAAAGCGGAACTGCTCGCAGACAGTCTCAAAGACCAATTTGAACTTCACCACGATGTTGAAGATAAAAATTTCTTCGAACACACCAACTCTACAGTCACAGACTTCTTACAACAACCACACACTAATGATTTAGATTCAATCACGCCACAGGAAGTCTGTGATATTATCAGAAGGTTTAAAAATAACAAAACCCCTGGTCTGGATCTTATTAATAATCGCATGTTAAAGTCCACTCCTATTAAATTCATTCTGTATATTACCATTCTTTTTAACTTTCTACTTAGGATCTGTCATTTCCCAGCTTGCTGGAAGACTGCCGTAGTATGCCCCATTCCTAAGCCAAATGCTAATTTGGCTTACCCTCATAATTATCGTCCTATCTCACTACTTAGTAGCTTGAGCAAAATATTCGAATCTGCGTTACTTAAACGCCTGAATCAGCATTGCGATCTCCACGACTTAATCATTCCTGAACAATTTGGTTTCAGAAGGCAATTAGGAACCTGTCACCAATTACTTAGGTTGACAGAGCTGATTCATGACGGCTTTAACGAACGCAAATCTACGGGAATATTATTTTTGGACGTAGCCAAAGCCTTTGACAAAATTTGGCATAATGGCTTATTATTCAAGCTCATGCGACTTGAATTTTCTCCCCAAATCATTAAGATTCTTTGCTCTTACCTACAATCCCGAGATTTCTTAGTCAGAGTAGGTGGAGTTACTTCATCACCCAGACCAATAGCAGGGGGTGTACCACAGGGGTCGCTATTAGCGCCCGCCTTGTTCAATATTTACATCAACGACATCCCGAGGGATTGTCAGACGAATCTTTTTTGCTATGCTGATGACACAGCAATTGCTACACAAAACAAAGCACCACAGCTTGCTGTTAAAGACCTTCAATTTTATGTTTACAAATTAGAAAAATGGCTAACCACCTGGAAAATCAAAGTAAATGCAACTAAATCAGCCTGCCTGTTATTTACTCGGAAGCGGTCCATTTCTCCATTAGGGAGTATCACTCTTTTTGGCCAGCCCGTCCCCTGGGTTACTGAATATAGGTACCTAGGGTTGTTTCTAGACGCAAAATTGTCTTTTAATTCCCATATCAAAAACACAGTTGCTAAAGCAACTGGTGCGAGTATTAAACTCAACTGCCTAATTTCTCGAAAGAGTAGGCTTGCGATCAAACACAAGCTTCTGCTCTATAAGTCTATCATTAGACCTATTCTGGTTTATGGTAGCCCGATTTGGGCCTCCACTTCCCTCACCAATATCAAGAGACTTCAGGTGTTTCAGAATAAACACCTGGCTATGATTGCTGATGTGCCATGGTTCGTTCGTCGAAAGATCATTCATAGAGATCTAGACGTCGAACCTATTCCAAATTATTTACTCAAAATTTCTAAGAATTTTCTTGAAAAATGTCCTCAGATTAGCAATGAGTTAATCCGCCGCCTGCCTACCTATCACCCTGGGGTGAGAAGTTCGCAGAAACGCCCAAGGGCTGTTTACGACGTCTCCTATGATTGTTTTCCTAGAGTTAAGAGACATCATGGCTGTTATTCTGAACAAGCGATCGCGAGTTCAGGTAACGGAGTGGATTTATTGCTGTAATCTTACGTCCACTGAGACTAGTTAGCTCACTGTGTATCTGAGGAGTCGTTTGGCTTTAAAAGTTTTCGCGGCTCTGTTAGTAAACAAAACGAATTGGCGCAGGGGTAAGGTGACGGACTCCCGACCGTGAGGTTGAGGGTTCGAATCCGGCACTCAGCTCAATTCACAATTTTTATATTATGCTACGATGTGCACCAACAATCCTTTCTTAACGGCTAGTGAATAGTTAGGTTTTTATTGTACGCTTTTTTACCCCTTTTTTTTGTTAGGAAAATAAAAGGATGGAATAAAACCAATAAAATAAAAATAAAAATTATAAAAATGAAAACTATAAAAATACGGTCCTGATTATGGCCTTTTTTTTTTTTTGTGTGGATAACTATTTACTTTTCAGCAACAATCTTCAACTGCTCTCACCGTTCAGCATAATCCCTGTGTACCTGGTTGAATGAGTCTATAGGACTCTGTTTACTTTTATTTATTTTGGCATCGACAACTGGTCCCTAATTGTACTGAATTTAAATTTAATTTTAATTTCTTTTATTTTGTATCTTACTTTTATTTTTATTAGTATTTTTATTTTTTTTTTTTTTTTTTTGAGTACCATTTAACTTGAATTTTTAGAAATTTTATCTTGTATTTTTACTAACATTAATTAAGCAGCCAATTAAAATTTAAAGCATATTTATGAATTAAGATGAGGAGGTTTAAGGGGTATTTCCCCTGTTGGTACTCCGTAATCGGTACGCCAGTTGCCAGTTGTTTCTAGCAGCTATTACTCTACTTTGTAGTATATTCCAACTTTTTATATTATTCTTTTTTTTGCTTATATTAATTGTATTGTACTTAGCTTTTTAGTATTTTTTATTAATTTTTATTTGCATTGTATTTATCTTTTTGTATTTCTCATAAACTTTTAAATTTTTTATTCCTTAATTTTACTTTTTCTTATTTTATTCTTGTAAATATATAATATTCATGCCTATATAATTCATGCCTTATACATATATAATTTTCATAAAAATAAATTATAGTTTAAAAAAAACTAAAAAAACACGCTTTTAGAGTTAATCAGACTAAAAAGTAAAAAATAAATTAATAGTTTAAAAACTAAAAATACGCTTTTAGAGTTAATCTATCTAAAAAGTAAAAAATAATTGTTAACATAAGAATAAAATGACTGACGAGAAAATGAATGTCACTGTTCTAAAAGCGTGGGGTGCTCAATATCAATGGTTATAATTTTTCACTAGTTTCACTCAGAAATGCAGAGTTAATTTTAAAATGTCATACAAGCACCCCACGCTTTTAGAACAGTGACATTCATTTTCTCGTCAGTCATTTTATTCTTATGTTAACAATTATTTTTTACTTTTTAGATAGATTAACTCTAAAAGCGTATTTTTTAGTTTTTTTAAACTATTAATTTATTTTGTTCTAATTAAGAAAGTAAAACTTCCTGCAAATGATATTCTTTTCGGTACAGCATTCAATATGTTTACCCAAAAACTATGTTGTTCGCCCGTCAAAGAATTAGCACATATGAAGTTTAATGACAGTGATTTTACATAAACTCGTCGTGAGTGTGATTTATCACGAAGTAATAGTACTAATTATGTTATTATTAGAAAGCAGCACAAATTAAGTTTAATAACTGATGTGTGTATAATTATAATTCTAGTTACATAATTACTGGTTTATACTAAGTAGTGGTTTGTACAATAAATATAAGTAAATATAAGTTTTTAAAAAAATAATGATTAATTGTTAAAATATATTAGCAAAACCATTATCCAATCTTTAATGATTTTGCTAATATATAACAGCTAACCAGTAACAGCTAACAGTATCAGCTATAGTAACAGCTAACAGTATCAGCTATAGTAACAGCTAACCAGTAACAGCTATAATAACAGCTAATCAGTAACAGCTATAGTAACAGCTAACCAGTTGAAACATTGAACTATAAACAGGTTCTTTTTTTTAATATTTTAAATACTTTTAACAGAAACAAAATGTTTATTTACATTTAGAGGCCTGATAGCCAATTGGCAAGCGCTTTGGCCGTTGGTACCACAGGCTTCAGATTCGAAACCTGACGGTGACATGGATGCTTGTTAGTGGTTCGCAATCCACGTTAAACTGTAGGTCCCGGTCTAATTACTCCAAAGTGTGCACAAAATGACCGTAGAGCGATGAACCAAAATAAACTTAAACTGATTAAATGAAAACATTTCTTACATTTGACATATTTTTTTAAGAAAAGCAAATTTTTCGAAACCCTAAAAAAAAGTTTCAACCGAGTATTATTTTAATTCATCGAAATAAATCAACTCAAGAACAAATTTTTCTTAAAAATTCTTCTAAACGTCATATCTTTGTTGAAATCCACATACGAACTGCATATTTATTTAAGGGTCTTATCAAAGAACTTCCTATTTTATCCTTAAACAAATATTAAAAGCATTATGAATTATTTTATTACTGAGATAAAAAAAAAAATATTTGCCTTATCGGAGAGCATTAATCTTTATTTTTTTTTTCCGCAGTCTTTACCCAAAAGAAAGGGTTCTCAAGATAACATTTAAATGTTTTGTTTTTAATAAAAAAGATACTTTTAATGCTATTTTTTGGCTGTAATTATTCGTTTGCTAAAAATAAATTCATTAATAAAAATATGCTAACAGATAAAATAATTTTTGTAAATCTATATAATTTTCAATTAGTTAACGAAATATTTATATTTCATTAATTTCTTAAACATGAAGTTTACATTTATGAGGAGGCGGTTGAAGGTTTGGCGGATTTTGAAAGGTTGAAGGATCTTTTAAGAATTTCGAACCCTTGTTTTTATCGTGACTTAATTAATTAATTTTATTAATTCTTTATTATTCTACCCAGCACACACACACACACATACATATACATGTGGCCTGGTGCCCGATTGGTGCTCCGTGCCACAGGATTCGGGTTGCGTCCCGATGGTGCCATGGATGTTTGTAGTGGTTCGAAATCTACTTTAAACCATAGGCCCCGGTCAAATATGACTGTAGAGTGCTGGGCGTGGGAAGGACAACCTTACCCAGTAATAAGAAATTATTTCCTATCTCAAAATCTTCTAATAGGCGGACGACCTAGCCACATCATGGTGCTGTTGTTGTATCCCTCATGGAAGGAGGGGTGCAGCTTCTGTTCTGATGGAGGACCTGAAGGTAGAAGTCTGACTTCTGCTCCTTGACGCTCTTGCAGTCATAGGAGACCGGGACCTACGGCTTAAAGTGGATTCCGAATCACTACAAACATCCATGGCACCGCCGGGACTCGAACCCGAAACCTGTGGCACCGAGCACCAGAGCGCTGACACTCGGCCATTCAGGCCCCTGGTGCTGTTGTGTCTGTTAAAGCCCCTGTATCCAATAAAGCCCCTGTGCTGTTGTGTCAATGAAGAATAAATACATATATATTGAACATTAGTGGTCCACTAATGTATGCCCCAACAACTTGCCAATGGACGATGAACAGAGTTCATCTCTTCCATAAGGACTTTTAAGGACTATTGTTCCGCATTTGAATTTCGTATAAGAGAACGCTTACACCAGATAGCTTGATTATTAATGTCACTTACGCTATCAAAATCGTCATCAAGTCTCCCATTTCTGAAAATAGTGATTACACTGCATTCCATAAGTCGATTTGAATTTGAACCCTCCAGCATACTAGCTACCTATTTTACCACTGGGCTACGAATTGGGACTAAGTATATACATTAAAAAAAATTATAATATTCTTATTTTCAAATATTTATGAAGGTTTTGAATTTTTAATTTGAATTAAAAGTGGATAAGAGCTATTCTTGGTACCTGATAGCTGAATGACTAAAGCTCTGGCTCTCGGTGCCACAGTTTTGGGTTCCAGTCCCGGCGGTGACAGGGGTGTTTGCAGTGGTTCGGAATCAGAATTAAACCATAGATCCCGGTCTAATATGATAGTAGGGCATAGGGCCCACAATCCTATCCCATAAAAAGAAGAAAACATTTCCTATCTCGAAATATGCCAGTAGACGGCCTTGGCCCACCATGGGGCTGTTGCGCCAATGAAGAAGAGAAGAGCAACTTTTGGCAAATTATATCACAAACCATTGTAGATAACTTTTTTATAATTTAAAATAAAAATAAGTATATTAATAAAATTAAGAAGTGCTATCTTAGAAATTATATGATAGTTGAATTTAATCAAATTTAACCTATCTACATTTGAAAAATTATATTTTTTTAAATTTTGTTTTGCAGTTTTATTCATTATACCAATGTATAGTGGAATTATTTTTTAATAGAAATAACGACCAATATTTTTTAAAATCCTCTTCAGCTGTGAAATATTATTATTTCCAACTTATTTCTTCGTAATCTAAGGCTATTTTATGTTTATAAAGTCTAAAGATCATTCAGTAGAAGAACATTTTTATTATCTTTCTTTCTTAGATTTATGTTTTTTGACGTAAAATAGAGATTTTAATGCACTACTTTAAAGCTTCAATATTTCCATGAAGCTATATGAAATGTTTACAAAATTAGAAAGAGACCGGATGAATCAGTGAGCAATGTTGAATTAAATTCTAAGAATTACATATGATTCCATCACAAACAAACTTCTACTATAAAACTCCAGAAGTCAAACCTTGTGAAAAGCCTTGTGAAATTCCTACCCAATACACAGCATTTCTCGGCCACTATAGTAAACAACTATTTCGTTCGGTCACGTTTGCTCTCGCGTCACTGCTTCAAAATAGAATGACAATTTCTGTCCCCATGTTTACTCAGCTTGTCCCAGAGTAGGTCAACAGAAGCTGATCTTGCGGATAATGAACGTCTCAAGCGACCAGGAAAGATCTGTTGCCCGTCGTCTTAAATCTTTCTACGAATCTTGCGTCTCGTCACTGCGTTACATTTTCCGCAGAGGAATAATGGCACGGCAGATCGGATTGGAAGATTCTCGTGAAAGCAACGCTATCCTCCTCAAGTACATTTCCGTCATATCCGCAGAAAGACGTCTCAGCGTGTTGGATATTATTCCATATACGACGTAAGTCATTTTGTTTGGATACGGTCGAATAAGCTTATGGTTTTATGCCAGTGAAATTCAAACACTTTACCATCTTATCTCTCTTAACAAAACAAGATTTTGTCTCACTCTCTTCAGTTTTTCTATTATTGAATAAATATTATATTAACTGTCGTTTTATTTTAACAATACGTTATCTCACTAACTAACTTTTATTTTAACAATACTCTATCTCAATACATTATCTCACTAACCATTATAGATATGTTTTTTATTATTTAATATAAATATATATTAATTATATAAATAAGTACTACCTTAGAAATAATATGATAGCTACATTTAATCAAATTTAATATACCTACTTTTGAAAAATTATGTATTGCAATTTCATTCATTAAACCAAGATATAGGGATATTATTTTTTAATATAAACAACGATCAATACCTTTTAAATTTTTCATAAGTTGATGAAAATTATTATTTCCTACTTATTTCTTCGTAATCTAAGGCTATTATATGTTTATAAAATCTACAGACCAGTTAGTAGAAGAACATTATTATTATTATTATAATCATTTAGTTTTTTGACGAAAAATAGATATTTTAAAGCACTCTTTTAAAGGTTTTGATATTTCCATACAGTTATATGAAATGTTTACGAAATTAGAAAGAGACCGGAAGAATCACTGAGTAATTTCATTTTTAATTAACTTCTAATAATCACTTTTGTTTAATAAATTATTTTTATTATTATTTTATTATACTTTTATTATTTTATTACTTTATTTACTTTTATTACTTTTGTTATTTATATTATTAATATTAATAATATAAATATGTGTTCTTAATCAAATTTTAAGTATTAAATATTATACTATTAGTTGCAATTAACTATCGCTTTGAAATGTAACTAAAACTTAATGCATGCTTAATCTCTTATTGCAAAATCTTTATCAAACATTTTAAAATTATATGCTTTCAATAAAGTGAGTAGCATAGCAAGACAAAAAAGATTTATTTTTGTTTAATATATAATCTGAAGGACCCTGTCTTTTTGTTTCCCTTAGGATTTAAAGAAATATTTAGTTTTAAAATTTATGATTTGATAGTAGTCAAATAGTACAAAAAAAGTCCTAACTGTTTCCTATAGTTTTCATATTCAGTTTAAGTTCATTTTTTCTTTCATTTCATATAAAAAATATAATTTGTAACTCTCATTTAACTCAAATCTTGGCCCAGTGGTAGAATGCATAGCTAATATGCAATAGGGGTCAGGTTCAAATCCGGTGGAAATATTCTTTGCAGACATTACTTTCAAAAGAGAGAGAACTCGACGGTGAATGTGATAATGTTTATTTTTCCCATTGACAGTCATGCTGTCTGATGGGAATTTACCGTGTGTTCTTACATGCACAGGATAAATACATGCAAACAATCGTCCCATAAGGCAACGTTCTCCCTTTATCACCCGTTGCTGGGCTTCTGCTAATCTTTTGGTCATGTCCCGTTTGTCAGTTCCACTTATAGACAAAATTTTAGTGACATACATAAGCAAGCCTAAAATCCTCGATAAAAAAAAAAGTTCCTTCAAACATTAGTTATAATGTCAAAATTTTCAACAATTTTTTGTAGCTATTTGTTCAAATTATTTCACAAATTGCAATTCGAATAATGTTCTTTAGATCATTAATTATTAGACTTTGGTAGCTGATAAATCCTAACATGTAGTTGCCTTTTGTGAAACAACTTCGATAGCATATTCAAAAGTCATTAGTGATTCTGAAATTCAAATGTAGAAACAACTGTGGTAGACATTCGAATGATATTCTATTATATATATAAATGAATACAATCAATTTGAAATTTAGCTTATATTTTGTAGAAAAGATAAGTATTTTTGACTACTGTTTTCTTCGACCCCCAATAGCGATTAAAATCGGTATTTCTTTTTAGAAAAAATCAGTAAATATTATATTAAAGTATTCTTTTCTTAAAGAAAATGTATTTATTCTTAAAAAAAATAAATAAAAAATAAATAAATAAATAAATAAAAAATGAAAAAAAAAATTTTCTTATTTTACAAATACACTTTTACTAATCACATATATATTTTTTCTAAAAGTAAGATCTTTTTAACCAAGTTTGTAACTTGCTTCTTACTATATCAAAGATATAGAATTTTTATGAATTTGACACTTTTTGAAATATATCAATGTAAATTCTAAAAGAAATAACTTCTTTAGGCTTTCTCATAAGAAAAAAAAAGAGAGATATAAATATAATTATTATGAATTTTTTAATAAAATGTAATGTCTGTACTATAGTATAATAATAATGTTATTTATTATTAGACTATATTAATGTTCATTGTAAAAATGAAATTTAAAAAAAATTATTTATTATTATTTTTTTTTAATAATTTCATTTTCTTGGTATAGAGAAGATTCAAATAAATGTAAAGGAATTGCAATTAATCGTAAACTTTTTTCAGGCTATTATTGAATTTCTTTTTTAATTGCAGAAATTATTTTCGTTCAGAAGTTCAAATTTAATCTGCTATTCCTCTGCCGCGAACTTTTGGTTTCGTTTTTCTCTTTTCTCGGTGAAAGTATCATGGTTGCGGTAAAACAGAAAGATCAGTGACCTTTTCTACTTGATTTTATTAGAGGTTGTATCAGCTAAGCCACGAATCAAGTTTTTAATAAGAAAAAATAGTATTGACTATAAATGAACTCAACTGCATTGTTTTTTTATATAATATTTCTACTACTTGCTTTTTCATTATTAAAAAGAGCAAATGTTTTAAATTAGTTTCGGTATGGCATCACAACATAGATTAGTGATAACATGGCGATTAAATAATAAAATCATGGCGGATAATATATCAAATGACAGTTCATTCAGTGCTGCCAGTCGAAATCCTCATTCTGAACACGAGCTTTTGTTATATGAATTAGAAACTTCAGATACAAGTAGCGTAGGATTAGTTGTAAGGTAATCCCAAATTACTCTAATCTGTTCAAAATTTCTTTGACTGGGATATATCTACGCCGCACATTTTGCTTCATATTTTAGTATGTTTTAATGTACATATATATTTAAATTGTTTTATTTTTTGTCATTAAACATCACGAAAAAATAAAGTTACATACTCTTTAAAATAATATCCTTTACCGAATTTTTGTTTTGAAAAGGTTGGTACTTCCTGTCACGGTCTTCCGTTTTCCAACTGCATCCGCCGAAATATCGCATATCATTTATCAAATATTGCTCTTAAATTTCAAATAGATCGAGAACAACAAATAGATCGAGAACAGTAAAAGACTGCACTTAATGCTGTCATGACGCTGAATAATAGAAAAAATAACAATATTGTGGAGTATTATGATGATTTCGGAACACCTTCACCGCGAGAAATTCTGTATGTAAATAATTTCTTAAACGTTTACTGTTATTTTGTATAAAAAAATATCAATATTTAGTTATTCTCATAAAGAATTAACTGCCCCGTTTTTCTTTTTAGATATTAATATCATACTATACTGTATAATTCAGATATTAAAACGAACTTTCTATTGAAACAATGATTGTAAAACAAAAACTAAATAACTTTAATTTTGTAGTTCTGGCAAAATGTATTTATAGTAAGATTTATGTATTGAGATATTAATAGCAGAAATATTGTTAAACAATATGAAGTAATATTAGCTTAAAATATGCATTTGGGAAAAATATGTTTAGAAGCATTGAGTAGTCATATTTAATATGCATTTGAATGAGTTATTTTGTATATAAATCTCTCTCTCTCTCTCTCTCTATATATATATATATAATATGATTATTCAATTCTAATTTGAATAAGAATTTTATAAATTTAAAAAGTTTATAATCATTTTTACTGAATAAAACATAGAAATTCATTTATATGCCAATTTATTTCAAATTTGTTTAAAATATCTTTTTAAAAATAATGCTTTTTATTTTAAAAATTAAAACATAGTATCACATAAATAATTAAATAATAATTATGTAATATGTTGAGATTAATATAAATAATTTGATACACATAGTAATATAGTAAAATGCTTTCAATTAATTTTCATTATTAATTTATATATTTTTAATTTAAAATTTTATATAGTTGAAATAATTTGAGAAATCTAATTGATGGAATAGTTCTTTTATTTTCATAAATTTTATAACTTATGTTACTTTCTATTTATTTATTAATTATGTTATGTAAAGATCCTTAAATATACAGTATTTGTCAATAACAATAAAATTTTCATTCTTATAATGAATATCTGTTCGATACTTTAATGTCATATTTTGTTATTAAAATTCTGAAATAAGTTATATTATTCATATGTAATTATATTCCAATCCCTTCTTTTTTTGGGATATAACTTTTTCTATTACTTTTTAATGTGAATTTGTTTAATAAAATGCTATATTTCTATTAATTATTATAAATATATTTTTATAGGGCAATTTATGAAGGCGATGAATATGAAAAGTTTATGGAAAGATTGGATGCGAGGATCAAGAACCATGACAGAGACATCGAACGAATGTGCAATTTTCACTATCAGGGCTTCATTGATTCTATACGAGAGTTGCTTCAAGTGAGGACTAAAGCTCAAAAATTGAAAGTAATTATGCCATTCATTATACTTTTATTTTTATTAATATATTAAATCACTTAAAAGTTGTGTAACAAGAAATTACTTTGTAGAAATACCAGGCTGCATTTTATGTGGTAATATTAATTCATAAATTATAAACAAATTAATTACAAATTAAATTTTAAATAAATTAAAATTATATACAAAATAATCAATAAAATGCTAAAAAAAGAAAAATTTTCTTTATAAAATTTTTTATGTCAAGGTAAATTTTTCATTGATTCATTTGGTGGGTTTTAATTAATTGTAGTAATACTTTGAAACAAGAGTCACAAATGTTAAAAGCCCATTGACAAATTTTATAATTAGATAGTATGGGCAAATTATAATTTTTTATTAAATAGGTATATTTATTTACTTTTTATTGAATATAATTTGTTATAATAATAACAGTTTGTTAGAAGCAAATAAGCTTAGCAGAGACTAGGAAGTTCATGATTTAGTTGGAATCATGTTAAACATGTTTTATATTAAAACAAAGCCACCAATTTTAAAGTTTGAGTTCTGCATTGCATGGATTCACTATGTGTTTAAAATTTGATTGCATTAGGAGTTAAATATTTTACTTCGTTTCAATAACTTAGCTGTTTTAATTTATCAATTGTTTTGTTTTTAATTTAGAGTGAAGTTCAATTAACAAATGATGATTTGCAACAGAGTGCTAAAAAAGTTATGCAGAAAGCTGAAGAACTGGTTAAGCATAGAAGAATTCAATATAATATATCATGTGCTATAAACAATCTGAATTTATGTCAACCAGTTTTAGAAATGTATTTCAAGTTGTTACATCAAATGAAAGAAAAAAGGTAGTTTGCATTTTTTTTAAAAGCTTATTTTGAAATGCTTTATACATATATATTTAACTAAGTGTTAATTAGATATAGATGTGTAAATTGTAATAAAGCTTTTACATATAGGTTTTCATAAATGTAGTCAATTACTGTATAAATAATAAAAATTTTATACCATAATATACAATATTTATATTATAACTAAACTATAGTTTAAGAAGCATGATTACAAAGTTTTTTTGATTTGGTAAAATCTACATTTGAGGATATGTTTATTAAAAATTATTCTTATTTATTGGTACATATTAATTATATCATTTGTTTGTGTGTATGCGTATGTAATTTTACTAATGTAGTCATTATTTGAATATTTTGTTATATTTAATACTATATTAAATAAATTTGTTATAAAATGATAGTCATGTCTTATATTTTATGTTCATTGTACCTATTAATAAGTGTATTGGTCTTTGTTAAAAAATACAATTGTTTCCTTTTTTTTTTTTTTTTTTTTTTAGTGTGATTTAATTTCTATGTCTAATAATTATATGAAAATAGTTTTGTGTATCATTCCCATATTTATTTTTTTTAAATTTGAATTTTTGTTTTTTTTAAGGTACTATCCAGCACTTAAAATATTAGAGCAGTTGGAGCATACTTACTTGCCTCGAATAAGTCGTTATAGGTTTGCCCAAACCATGAGATCAACTATCCCTGTCCATAGAGAAAAAATCAAAGAAGCTTCTAAATCTGATTTGAACGATTTCTTGGAAAATGTTAGACGAATATCTCCAATGATTGGGGAAAAAGCCATGAAACATGCAAGTTGTTTTTCAGTTTTATAATTTATAAAAAAAATTGCATATGTAACAAAGAAAAGTTAATTATAATGGTTTCAAAAATATATCTATCTTAAACAGATATTTTAAATATGCATTAATTATTTGTTTTCCCATATTTGTATTTTTTCATTTTTAAATGTTTTTTAAGATAAAACAGAAGAAAATTTATTAATATTTATAGAATTACTTTATTATTCTATTTTTATTAGAATTATTTTATTAATTAATTATAGAAGATAATTAATAAAGACAGAAGATAATTTTATTATTATTAGTGGTAATATTTATCTTAGTATTTCATTGCCATGAAAATTGTTTATATTTTATAATGTGAAACATATCCTGTAAAAAAATGTTAATTTTCTTATGTTTTTTCTAACCATAAAAAGGCAAGTAAAAATACTTAGGATGTTGTAATTTTTCTATTTTTTTTATTTATAAAATTGGCGATTTAAAAAATTAATCTCTCTCTATATTTTTTTCTATTGTCAGAAAGAAACAAATCTTTTTTATTAATCTTTTAATCTTTTTTCTCTATAGTTATAAAAATGTACTGGTTTTAACAAACTTGGGTTATTTCTTAGTCCTACTATCTATGTTGAAAAATCAATTTTATCTACTGTTCAGCTTATAAAATTTTAGGTTCTGTGTATTATATAATGAGAATTAGTTATATGTGAAAAATTGTTTAATGAATTTGATTTCATCTTATTAACAGCAATCCGAACAAAGTACTGTTGAAGTTGATTTCAAATGGAAAAATAAGAAGAGAAAAGCCCCACCTCCTCCTAATCCTTTTACTGGAGAAATTGAACAGTTCCCTGATGAAAATGCTATGGATGATGGGGAAGATTTGAGTGCTCAAGATATGATCGATTTTTCTCCTGTGTATCGGTGCTTACATATACATACAGTATTGGTATGTATATTTCTAATATATGCTTTAAGGTTTATTTTGTTGTAACATAATCTGAATGCTATATGCAAATTTATATTAAATATTTTATTTGAATTTATCAAATCAGCTTGTCTCAGTTTTTAATATTTTAATCATAAGTTATTTAAATACAATTAAGAAAGTCAAGAAAAAGTAATCTTTTGTGTCAAAATGTTTGATTTTTTTTTATTTTTTTTATTATTTTTTTTTTTAACTAAATGTAAAGTTTTTTTTATATAAATATGTAAAGTTTTCAAATTAAAAAAAGATAAATCTTAATTATATATTTTATGTTTTTTTTTTTTTTTTTTATCAATGGAGAAGGTTCGAATACATATATAAAATATGATAAAGCATAAAAAATGGAACAGCCATCATGATAATATTTTTTATTATGGAATTAGCCGTATTTGAAGGATTTTAAGGAAACTATAAAACTTTTAATTTAAAAAAATGTTATAAAAGATATTTTTTTTTTAATTTTCTGAGATTCTAATTATTGATATCAACAGAAATCAGTTATTTAATATTAAATTGATGGATTATAAAGATATTAGCCATAAATATTTCAATAAACATTTTTTTTTAGGGCGAGAGAGAAAGTTTTGAACAATACTATCGAAATCAAAGAAAACAGCAAGCAAAATTAGCCTTACAACCATCTACGAATATGGTAAAATGGAGTTTTTTTCTTTTCTGGATTTGACTTTGTTATTTATGCATGCCAATTGGCTACTTTATGTTGTTTTCTATTCTCCTTTAGCATTTAAAATTTTGTTTATGTATAAAAATAAATACATAGCTTTTTGCCAATTTTATTTTTTATTTTATGTAATCAGAGTGAATCAAAAGCATTATTTTAAATGAATCTGTAATTATTTTTTGTTCAATAAAATTAATAAAAATGTGAAAACTAAAATGAATTGTAAAATTTTTTGTCATAATATAGATGCAGAATTTCAAAGTAATAAATTTTATTATAAAATATTGAAAGGGAAGGGAAAAAAAATTCGTTTTTCAATTAAAGCATTTTCTAAAATTTTATTTTAGAGTGAGACAATTGATGGTTACCGAACTTATTTTAGTGGTATAGTTGGGTAAGTTTATTTATAATGATTACTATTAGTTTATTATTTTATTAATTAAGGCTTTACATTCTATGTTTTAATTGTTTTTATCATTCCATTACATAAAGGTTTTTTGTTGTTGAAGATCATGTTCTTAATACTGGCAATGGACTTGTAAATAGAGCATACTTGGATGAAGTATGGTCCAATGCTCTTTCAAAAATTGTAGCTTCACTGCGGACACCTTCTGTGAGTAATCAATAATTATATGTAATTATGAAGTGAAATGTAATAGCTAATTTAAACACTAATATAATGGTTTACATTTAAATATATAAAATTTTTATCTTCATGTTTGTGATATTTCATTTCTATATATTAAAATTAATTGCAACATAATTAAGTGAATTATCCTCAATTTGTAGAGTAACCTCATTTTGAAAATGCTGAGTTTATAATATTTTATGCTTAGAATTTTCTGTTTACATATATAAACATAAAATAGCTACATGATTTCATCATTATCCACACATACACATACTTCATCTTCTTTTTTTTTAATTACTTTGTTTAAAACTACTCATAAGCCCCCCCATCAGGACATTTGTATTCTTTTGAGGAATCAAAAGATATAAAAGAACACACTTTTTTTAACTTTATATCTGCATACCCATGTCTTAAAAATAGTAAAATAAAGATATTTAAATAAGATATCTTTAATCTAGAATTTACAAAATTTATTAAAATCAACCATAATAATATTTGTATTAAATGCTGAAAATGAAGATAAAGACTCTAAGTAACAAATTAATAATTACAAATATTTTCAAAAATTATTTTAATGAGAAGAATAAACATGTTCACAGCTATCAATGAATTAATTCTTGACTTTATCTTTGTCAATAGTATTTTTAATTTTCTAAGATTTGCTATTTGCAGTCTTTTTATTTACAAATTTGTGAGTTCTCTAAACTCGTATTCACTAAATATGGTGAAGGAAATGTAATTATTATCTTCACTTCCTACTTTATGCTCTCACCTTCCCCTTATTTTTATTAAACCATAATGTACCTGAGGCTATTGCTAACACCCCCTTCCTCTTTCTGGTTAAATTATTGTCTAGTATTGAATATGTAGGGAATCAGTGGTTTAAATAAATATTTTTAATTTTATCTCTATTTGCTTATAGTTATGTTTACTATCTTTGTATATTTTTCTTTAGGACTGTTCTACAGATACATCCTTGATGTTACAGTTGAAATATTTGATTATGTTGTTTAGTTATACACTTAGAGTGAGTTATTTTATTAATTAAATATTTTTTTAATAACATTTTTTGTCATATTCCTTTGTGTAAAAATAAACTTCTATTTTAATGTATGAAAATAAATCGAATTTTCTATGGTTTGAAAGTAACCAAATTATGTATTAATGTATCAAATTCTGTGTTATATTCTTGTGTTAAATATTTATCATTTAAAAAATTATTTTTATATTAAAACATTCTGCCATGTCCAATCAATTACTTAAAGCATGTTTAGTTTATATATATTTTTTTATTTAAATGGTAATAAAAAAAACTACTTTAATTAAATTAATTTTAACTTTTAAATAATTTATCACATATTTCTTTTTTTTTTTCAGAGTTATGGTTATCCAGTAAATCAATTGTTTGATTTGTTGTTAGAAATTAGGGACCAGTACAATGAAATACTTATGCGAAAATGGAATAAAGTATTTAGAAAAATCTTTGATTCTGATAACTATCACCCTATTGAAGTTGAAAATCAAAATGGTTATGATGTTATTATTAATAGGTTTCCATATCATGATGAAGAACTCATGTTAGTAAGTATAATTATATATATTTGAAGGCACATTATATTTGAATTATACCTTTTAAATCTTATGGCATACTAATTTTAATTTTAGTTTTATTTTATTGATGTACATATATTGATAATGTTGTACATACATATTAATTTTTTGTGTTATAACTATAGGCTGTGTTTCCTAAAAAATTTCCTTTCTCTCAATTTGTTCCTGAAGTTTATGATCAAGTTAAAGAGTTTATTAATGCCTGTCTAAAGTTTTCACAAGATTTGAATCTCAGGTAAATGTTTTTTACTTTTTATATACTGATATTATGTTTTGGATATTTTATAGCAATAATACTGTTATCCATATAATGTAGAATATGTAGAATATCTTTTATGCATATCAGCAGAAGGAATAAATTAAAAAATATGTATATTATTGTATCAAATAATTTATTGATTCTAACCAAGATTGGGAAAAAAAACAGTAAAATTTTAACAGTAGATTTTTCAGATTGCTGTTATATTTAGTAAAACTGTAGTAGATGTGTTGTAGTTTAGTTGGGTGTCGTGAAAATGAGTCCCAAGTCTAATAACACATTTATTTGAATGCACACAACTATTACAATTATAATAAACAATATTTAACACACAGCATGCATATTTAACAATATACACTAAAAGATGAGTTGGAGGATTCTACTTCTAGCTCTTAAGATGAGAAATTGTTATTTTGCGGCAGTAGCACCTTTCATTCTCGGGCTGGAGGTTCGAGGCCAACTGAATTCATTGGGATGCCGCAAGGGGCTCTCTTGCAGTGCATAGCAGGAACACGGTTACAAAACAAAATAAAAACAACTGGTGAAAGCATCGTTAGATAAAAAACTAATTGCTTTCTGTTTATTGATGTTATTGCTATTTCTATTGCTATAATCATAATCATAGATTCATCTATTTAAAAAAAACTCGCTAAAATTTTTGTGTTTTCAGTATATATATTTGATCAAAAATGTTTTTTTTAATATTTAGTTTAACAGAAGTGCAAGACATGGTTCGAAAATCTACAAACTTGTTACTTACTACAACTCTCAGTGGCTGCTTATCAAATCTAATAAAAAATTCTAATCTAGGACTATTGCAAGTGAGTATCCTATATACCTTTAATTTTGCTTTGTTGCCAGTATTATACTATAGACAAAATATTTTTATTCTTTAAATTAAGAGTAATATTCAAATAAATATCCATTTTTTAATGAATATAATATTTTGTTAATGTATTATGAATTTTGGAACATTTATAATTATATTATTTTTTTTCAGTTGATTCAAATTACTATTAATACCAATCATCTTGAACAGGCCAGTGTTTATTTAGAAGACTATATTTCTACAGTTACTGGGTAAGATGAAATAAAATGTATATTATTTTATTTATTATTATTTTTTTTGTTAATAAATAATAATTTATTTCTTAATTCTGAATATTTTTCTTTCAGATCTGTAACTAATTCTTTTCATGTTGCTAAATTACAGAGCTGTTCCATGTTTAAGGTAAGTATAATTTGTAGATATTTTTGAAAGTTTATTAAAATAATATAATAAAATGAAATTTTTCCGTGTAAAAATTTTAATCTGCATTAATATTGCATATATAGTACGAAAGCATATTATATAATTATGCATAATAAGCCTTACAAATTGTAAATATACTGTTATTTTTCCTTTTGGCTGAAATAAAAATTCTTTATATCGATTCATTTAATTACAGGATGCTCGTGCTGATGCAGAATCTCAAATTTATGAAAAACTGAATGAGAAAATAGATGAATTTTTAGATTTGGGTATTTACAATTTTCTCTGTAGTTTATACAATTTATTTAAATATAACTTGATTTATATGTAAATAATTAAAAATTTTCTTATGTTTAAAATAATTCTTTTTTGCAGCTAATTATGATTGGCTATTAAATGAACCAGAAGGTCAAGCAAGTAGTTATTTGACTGACTTAATAGCTTTTCTAAAGAGCACTTTTGAGGCATTTACTAATTTGCCTGTAAGTTTTTTTTTTCACCTACCTATATAGATATTTGTATTTAATATTAATTTTGGATGAATAGAACTGTAATATTAAATAACGAGTTTTAAAAATACTTATGCAGTATTATAATTTAATGTACAAAATATTTTTTGTTTGTCAAGAAAGAACATAGTTCTCCAAATAAAATTATTTTTATTGTGTCAAAATAATACATTGTTTGTATTAATTGCATTGTTGTAAAATTCTAATTTAAATGACTGTTTGTTTGAACTATATTTAAAGATCAGAACATTGTTGAAACTAAAACATATTTTTCTTTTTTCAAAAGTTTTTTATTGTTCAAAAAATATTTGTGAATTATATGATTGAATGTATTTATTTCATAATTCTTAGAATTCAAAAGTTTTTCTATATGTAGGATAAAGTTGCACAGACAGCTTGTATGTCATCATGCAAACACATAGCACATGCTCTAATGGGTTTCCTGCTAGACAAGGAAGTAAAACATATATCAATAGGAGCTTTACAACAGTTCAATTTAGATGTTATGCAATGTGAATGTAAGTAATGTTTTGAATTTTGTTTTATATTGATTTACTTGTTACCTGTATTTGTCTATAATATCTAATATTGACTTGCTTTTTTATCTGGCAAATTTATTGTTTTGTCAGACAAAAGAATAACAGTGTAAAATTGAAGCAATTTTATTGTATAACTAAAGTAATGAAGTATTTTTACTATCAGGTATTTAAAAATATATGAATAGTATGCACATTATAAAATAAAACATTTTCAAATTGTAATAATAATTTAACTCATATGATTTTTTATAAACATTTTTATTTTAAAAAAGTTGCAAAATTAAATTCTTGAGTGAACCTATTCTTGAGCAATTAATATAAAATTGTTCATAAGAGAAACATGGAAATTGCACATTTATTCTTCATTACTTAATAAACTGCCCCTGTGACTCATTGATACTGGAAATTGCAATCTCTTAAAGGAAGATCCATCGAATGAGTGGTATCTGTGGAATAAAAAACTATTTCACTCTCATCCTATCCTGTTAGTATAGTCAGTTTAATTATATTGCCCAGTATATTCTTTTACATACAACTTTGTGCCATTGCAAAGTATTGGCAAGTTGAGGTTCTGTATTAAAATTATTGGAGATCCCACTTTAAATAAAAAGTGGTGTGATGGTAATCTTGCTGGGTCACTTCTGTTTAAGAACTTTGGTGGGTATAATTGACCTCATTAGCATCTACTACAATATCAAAAAATTTCTATTCAGTGATTATGCCTGATTATTTCCTTTATTTCATAGGGGCCATTTTTAGTAGCAAGGATAGCCCTCTCTCGTAGCAATCTTAAAATGTAATAATTTTAGGAAGAGCTGGGTAGACTGCTTGTATTTGCTCTGTGATGGAAGATATTAAATTACAAAAATTGGATAAAAATTTTATCTTGTCAAATGACTACTAATCTGCTAATCTATCTTCTCGGATCTGCAGTAGTTGATGAAATAGTCATAAAAATTGACAAATTCACTGATTTGAACAAAATTATATTCCCTCTATTTAAAGCTGGAAAGTGAACCCCTATCTCATCCAAGAATTATTTATTGAGGAAGGGGAAATACTTGGGGCTAGGTAATTTCTTAGTAGAAAGATCCTCCTTTTTTATGGACCCCACAGTGCTGATATTTCAACTATTTCCTCTTTTCAAACTAACTGACCAATGACCCATTGATTAACTGTTCTGGCAGAAAATGATTCAGTGTTGGCCAGCTAAGAAAAAAGGACAATTTTAATTTTACGTTGAATTAAAGTATATATTTTTCCCCACCTGTAAATATTCACCATATTTAATTTATAACTCACTTTTTTTTTTTTTTTTTTTTTTCACATTTTCTATTCACTTCATATTTTCTTTGATTTTCCATTTTTTTTTATCAAATACTCTCATTAAATAATAATTAATGAGAATTTTTTTGAGATGTCAATGTTAGTTTTAGTTGATTTTATTATGAGTGAAAAGTACAAAGGAATCAAGAGAAAATATCAATTGTATATGAAAAACTTTAAGAATTGCAATTTTACAAATTGTAAAGGAAAATAATTATTGCTAATTAACATTGATAAATACAAAAATATAAATAAACTTATATAATAGAATATTTGGAAGAAGCAAGAATATTTTAAAATGTATTATAATTGTATAAACCTCAACTATTGAATATTTGAAACAGTTCATTTATATGATTAACTTGAATTAATTTTTTTACTATTTACTTTAAATTAAAGAATTTCTAATTCAAGCTACTAGATGGCAAAAAATATTTTTTGTTAAATTGAAGAATAACTAATTAGAATATGCCTGTAATATTTTTTTATGGTTTCTAGTTAAAGAATTATAATTTCAGAGAAAAAAAATTAGAACATTTGCTAGAGTTTTTTAGTTACATTATAATACCTTACATATATACAAATAAATATTAATTTATATGTTTACAATATTGCCCTTATTTTATGTGTTCCTTACTTGATAAGGTTTTTTTTAGATGCAAAGTGATGATAAAATATTGCTTGCTGTTATGTCTCACTATTACTAAGAATGTAAAAATTATTGAGGAGGTTTTATATTTCATGTAAAAAAATTATGTATAGAATTGTAAAAAATTGTGTTGTAAATAATTAAAGAATTCAATAAATTTTAATTTATGACTGTTTTCTTTATATTTTCTTAATTTAGTTCTAATTCTTATTCATTTAATTTAGTTTTTAAAAATAATTTTATAAACATTTTATAAAATTAATTTCATAATAAATTATTTACTACAATAATTTTATATTCCTTTTTCATTTAAGAATACTAATTAGATTTAATAGATAATACTTAAATTGATTATTAAATCAAAATAGTTCTTAAGGTTTTTAAGAAGGTTCTAGATTTGCATGATTAATTTTATTCTTCAATTCATTTTGTTTTTATAAGTAATTTGGATAACAAATGCCTACTTCTTTCTCATATAAGATATAATGTGCTATAAACTCATTATATCTTATATGAGAAATTAAATTTGATGCATGATACATTTAAAAATTTTTTATTTGTTTTCTTCATAGTGTTTGCTAATTGTGTTCCAGTCCATGATTTTGAAGAAGGAATTTTACTCATGTGTTTCTCGGAGTTAAGACAAGTAATTAAATAGAATATTTCATTTAATTTATTTGCATTTAATCTTGTTTTTAAAGCCTTAAAAAAATATTTCAGCTAGAAGAATTTTAAATATTGCTAATCAAAATAGGATTTGTAATATTTTTTAAATTAAGTTAAGGTGATCAAATATTTGCTGATTTGAATTTCCCATAAACTAGTTATATCCCAAAAGAGGTTTGAGATGCCTGCTAGCATATTGACAGTTTTATTTTAATTGTCCCATTATGACTTTGATAGGAAGAGGAAAAAAGAAATAATAACTTTATCATTTTTTTAATTTTATGTATTAAATATAAACTTGATAATTTATTTTGATTGCATTTCAAATAACCAGTTGAGATTATATCAGTGTTTTACTAAATATATCCAAGAAATTTTGTCTTTTTTTTGTATATTGCTTATTTTTTATAAAATCCTAATTAATAAATATTAAATTTCTTTAAAAAAATGTTATAGCAAAAAATTATAATCTCCTTATATGAGGTCATCTATAAAGTAATAGGTCTGCTTTGCAGTTCCATTTGAATGCAACTAAATCAAATGACAGTCCAGTACAATGACTTTGAATGTATCTGGACCTGCAGAGCAAACCTTGTCACTATTAAACCAGTTGTGATTAAGTGTACTAGTATTTCGTCTTGCTTATTATAAAAATGTTAAGTTCTAAAATTGAACAGCATGCGAATTTGAAATTTTTGGTGAAATTGAATAAAAAAACTAATGGGATGTTTATAGATACTGATTCAGACTTATGTAGTAGACTGTATATGATATATATAAGCATTTGAGTGCACAAAAATTGTACTGAAGTTTATGAGGTAGCAGCAAGACTAAGAATACTTTTATTATTTTTTTTTTATTTCCAATGGCAGATTATGAACAATTACAGCAATAAAAAGAACAACGAAAAAAAAAAAAAAAAAAAAAAAACAGAGAATACAACAAATCATGCTGAAACAGAGTTCATTAATCTAACATATATCTCTAGCCTCCCAATATCGCTCGGCGAGAAAAGTCTTGCTCAGAGCAGGATAGTGAAGTAGATGCGTGGAGTCCATGGCCTCTCCAGAGGTGCATATCAGGGAAGGAACAATTTTCAGTCTGTAAAGATGGTTTCGCAGGCAGTTGGTTGTCAAATTAGCCTCCATAATAGTAAAGACATCAATATCCTTCTCGCAGAGAGTCGACTAAGAACACTGGGCTGCTGGAAACTTTGAGAACTGATGAAAAAAAATGAACCAGATTGTTTGAACACAACTGCTGACTAAGTGCCTGAGTAACATCTGAAACTACCATTATTGACAAAGATGCTGCATAAGAAATTTTCGGAGAGTATCCGAAATTTTTTGTGTTAAGATGATTCTCCTAGGTTCTTGCATCAGAACAAGAAGAAACGGGACTAAGGAACTTTGTGCCAACATGCTATATTAAATTGATGTCGACTCCAATCTTCCAAAAAAAAAGTCATTACTTGTGATGAAACCTGAATTTTTCAAAATGATCCTGAGACAAAAAGACAATCCATGCATTGGAAAGTCCTCTTTATTGATTGAAGATTGACTCTTTATTGATCCTCTCTTAAGATTGAAAAAAGCTTATCAGAGCAAATCAAAGTTTAAAACAATGTTGATTGCATTTTTTTCATATCAAGGGCATCAAAATGATTATCCGTGGCAAGATAATGAAGCAGCATTACTGCAAAAAAAATTTGATTAAGCTAAGAGGAAGGGTTAGAAGAAATTGGAGCATCCTCTATATTGTCCTGATTTACACTATTTAATTTTTGTTCCACATCTCAGAATTAAAATCTGTGTTAAAAGGAATCTGTTTTGAATAATTGGAGACTGTTAATAAGAAAACATCACAGCTATATTTATTTAACTATTGTTTGAAATGTCCGAAAATATTTTTAGTGCAAAGGAGTTAAACATTTAATTAACTGAAAATATTAATGTATTTCAGCTCCAAATTTATGTTCCATAAATTTAATTCTCAAACATATGCCACAATATTGTGAAAATGATGAACATCTGTCATAATATTGTGTATTTTTTTAATGATTCATAGTAATATCATAAGAATTTCTGATAAATGTCTAAGATATTTAGTTAAGGTAAACTTATAATTTAAACACAAAGTATGCTATAACTTAATGTTAGATTTTTTTTTTTTTTTTTTTTTTTCATTAAAACAAAGAAGTTTTTGTTAGAAAATCTTGAATCTTGGGAATTTTTAATATTAAATCATTCATTTATATTAATTTTTTATATTTTAATGTATTTTGTATAGAGTATTTCAAGTATTTGTTCATTTTATACTTAATTAGTGAAAAAAAAAATGTTTAAAAAGGTTTTATGTTGTGCATTTTTTTGGAAATCTACTTTTTACTTTGATAGTTTTGATGTAAACTGTTACCATAAGAGAAATAGAATTATCAATGTGATTATTTAATTTCAATATTAATATAAAATATTTCAGTGCATCAATTTTTATTGTAAATAAATTTATTTTTAATTCTCTTAGTTATTGGATCTCTTCACTGATTGGGATTGGTCGAATTATTTTCGTGAATATGGCCAAGAAACTAGTAAATATTTAAGAGTTAATCCACAAACAGCAATAGTACTTCTGGAAAAGTAAGTTGCATATGCTTTTATAAGATATAGTAACTAGTTAAACTAAGGAGTAAATTTAATTTTTAATTCCATAATTTAGAATAATAATTATTTATGACTAAAAATATATAAAGTAATGAATGTATTTTTAAAAAATTGAAAACTTTTTAATTGAAAATTATAAATTTTTAGAGGGATATTTGGTAATATAAATATTAATGATTGTTTTAAGAGTGACTCTATTACTGCATGAAAACATATTGTAGATTAAGTAAATAAAGGCATATTTAATTAATGCAGATTGTATGAAATGCTTTATTTTGGTAAATTCTCATATTGTTTTTTAACACTAACAAATATAAAAATTATGTAATTTTTATTTATTAATTTTAAATGCTCATGTAATAAATATTTATTGATTATACAGTTTTTCAGTTAATTTTAAGCTTATGCTAATTAATAAAATATTTTATTAAAAAATAAATGTTTACTACACATTTAATGAAATAAACTTAACATTTTTTTTCAGAATTCGTGAAGCAGACAAAAAGAAAAATATATTTTCAGCTCTTAAGAAAAATGAAAGAGATAAAAAGAAACTTTTAGAAACTGTGTTAAAACAACTGCGGCAGTTAACTACTAATGGAATATCATAATTTATAAATTATGAGTGATATGTCTTATCCTATTCTTTGCTTTAATTTCTTGAAACATAAAAGTGAAATTCCTTTGAACATTATTTCTCCGTTTACATATTTTAATGTAATAATTTTTGTTTAAATTTGGCTAATGTAATTATGTTTTTTTAATTAGTTTATTCACCAAAGGGTTTTTACTTTTAATTTGTTAATTGCATAAAATAACTTTTTAAATTTTTCATAACTGAAAAAAGTTATTATGATAAAAAAAAAAATTGTAACTTATAAAAAAAAATGCTGTATATGTCCGTTTTGTTTTTACTTATTTTATTTAAATCAAGCTTCTGTAGAATTTCAAAAATATATTTTACACAAATTCTTATTTGCTATTTTTAATGCAAATTAACATATTTATTATTGCTTTAAATATTATGTGCATTTAAAATTTTTTAGCTTTTAAAATGGCTTTTTTTAATAGATTTTTTTATATTAAATGTAAAATAAATATTGTTATGTTATCTTCAATGAAAAATATTAATTATATTCAAATAACACTTCATGTTGTCTGCTAAAATATAAAAAGAAAATAATAATTAGCTATATGTTAAATGTACTGATATTAAAAGTGAGATTAATACTGTAGTTATTAAATTTACTACAGTATAGAGTTGGTGCTATCAATTTATTTCTTCTATGCCTCATGGACTTACAATTAGTGAGAGCTCTCTACTTTTATATTGCAAGCTTTTTTCTTAGTATGTTTTGAAATTGGTAATGATATAGAGCTGAAATTTAGTCAGCTTTTGTGATGGATCTGGTCATTTATCACAACTGATACTCATGAATATATAATTAGTTATATTATTATTTTGTCTACTTATGATTAATGGATTTGAAATTTCTCTTTTCCAATGATTATTAGAAATTATAAAATATGTATAGTATTGTTTTAAATGAACATACCTTGTAAATATTTGTATGTAGAATCATGTTTTTTTTTTATTTGCAAATATTATTGTAAGTAAGCATAATGTGATTGTATATATTTAACACTGCCATTGGTTAGATATACAAATAAAGGAGTGATAAAATAAAGGATAATGTATTTGACGAGAATTTAATTATTTATAAGTAACAAATACTGCATAATTTAAATGTGCTTTTCAGTTTCATTAACTTTCATATCTTTACTTTGAAATTTGTATTTTGTTATTAATTGACAGAAAAATTATTTATACAGTTGGAAATAAAAAGTTTGCTATAAAAATGTCTCTCTTGTATAATTTTCTGATAGAACATAGAATTAATAAAATCATAACTTAATTACAATTTATAGGTATAAAATAATGATGTTAGATAACTTGCAAGCAATACATCTTTTATTGTAGAAATAATGCACAAATTTGAAATAGATTACAAATCTGTTTTGTAGTAATTTATTTCCTAGTAACTGGTTCTAATAATAAACAATTGCAGGCTGTACTAATAAATTTTAATCTGACTTGAAAAACATAATTATATCTGAAAGACCATAACTTGTATTATAACAAAATTGCACTAATTGTTAGATGAGCAAAATTTGTGTTTTAAACCATTTTGTGAATAGTGAAATACTGTTTCAGATTTATTATTATTGTCTTTACTGTGGCTTAGTAATCTTGATTTTTAAAATTTGCAGACATCCCATTCTTAAATTTGAGATTTAATTGAAAGGAATGATACCTGATTTATATCTGTGTTTCCGATAGAGGTATAGTACTACTTCTAATAAAACTCCGTTGCAGTCAATATTTTGATTTATGCCCTTTAGCTTCTGTTATTGCCGCCATACATCATGGAGGCAATAACAGACTTGATAACTTTTTAGTCCTAGCTGAATACATTTGGTGCCATTCTTCTTGTCAAACATGCTTCAAATGATATTTGTTCTGTAGTTGATTTTTTGTAGGATGAATCAATTTTCAATTATACTGATGCCTAGGGTTTAAAATAGGGTATGAAGCTGCTACTTGCAATTATAAGGGCACCATATTTTGACATGTGTAATAAGTTTTGAGTTTTTTAGATAGAACTATTAAATTAAGTATAGTGGAAAATTTTATATTCTATCTTTCAGATTAATTTTGAGTGTATTTAAATAAATTATGTGGCTCATAACCACCATCTAGAGAAAAAAATGCCCAACACTGCTCCAAACCATATTTTATAGTTAGAGGTTAAGTTTTTATACAAAGTTAAGTATTTTCCTTTCTCTAAATAATGTAATGATTAAAGCTACGAAATATATTGATTTTTTTTCTCTTTACTAACTTTCATTTAATAGTTTTGGATTGTGTTTTACCAAATTCTAAGCATTTTCTTATTTTATAAGCTGATAGTTTTTCTTGCTACTTTCCCATTATTACCCCCTTTGTAATGACATTTCATACAGTTTTCACATTAATATGCCTACCAAAGCTTGCAGAAATTTCTATAGTTAAGAACAAATTTGGATGTCTCATTTCCCTTTTTGGCAACTGCTGTTTTCTTCCACTTTTATTTTCAATAACTCCCTCTCTTTTAAACTTCCCAGTAATTTTCTGAACACTTGTGACTTTGTGTTACTATTTTGACGATTTACCTATGCTAATATTAAAAACCAATCTTTCAAGTACAAATACTGGCTATTCTTAAAAATGCCATATTACCATCTTAAAATACAACTAACATATATTTGAAGTCTTAGCAATAATTAATAATAGTGAATAGATAAGAATTTATGTTAATATTGAAATTTTCAAATAAGTTTAGTTAAAACTTATTATTTTGTAGCAAAAATCTGCAAATGCTTACTTAAAATGTTACATACATTTTTATTTTCAAGTGTTATTTCTTTCAATTTTCTATATTTTTGTTACAAAAACATGATTGCATTTTTGAGTAATTATTTAGTTGTTTAGAAAATTATATTTAATAAGAAAATGGTCAGATTTTTAATCAATGTATAAGGATTATTTACTGAATTTAAAATAGAAATAATAAATTTTTTAACCTTAATATTTATAATTTTAATGTTAAATAATTTACAGTCCTAGAGCTTTTAATTATTATTACCGTTAATATTTTCATTTTATTTGATACTTACAAGTTTTTAACATTCCTAAATAAAGAAAAATTATCTTGATTTCATGAGATTAAGAGAAAAATCCTTAATATTTTCTACAAAATATTCAAACATGTCTTATAATGAGTTGTTCTTCCTCAGCTGTATTGTTGTGTTAGAAATTATTATTAGAAACATTTCATTTTTTCCATAGTGATAAGAATTTATCAAGTTTTCTTCATACATAAAAATCATCAGTTGCTCAGCAGGTTTATGAGGTTTGGAGATTGGGACATATATATTAACATGAGTAAATATGAAATTAATGTATAATTAAGTAACTGATGTTTAAATGTAAAATATGAATTAATCAAGAAATTTCAACAAAGATAATGTGTATAATGAGTATGACAGATATTAACAAAGTAAATATAAAATTTATTTGATACTATAGCATTACAAATGAAATAAATATACACATCATGCACAGCATGAGAAAGCACATTTTACAAATTAATAATCTATCACAGCTTATTTTATCTAAATCAATGAGCACTTTTTCTCTTAAAAAATGCTAATTTTAAAATAAAAATATCTTTGGTTAATAAAAAAACTCATATTTATTATTTAAAAAAATAGCATTAGCCTTAAATGATAAATATAAAATAACTGACAGCATTATAGTCAAATTTGGTACGGAAGAAAAAAAATATTGCTTTGCATTAATGACTTATTTACATAATGGCACTTGCATTTTATCACATAACTATAAGATAAGGTTTTTAACATACTCATTTAAATTTTTAGTAGTAAACACTTGAAAATCTATTTGAATGCAATATCATAATATATCTATTGCATCATTTTTCATGACATTTGATAAAGCTTAATTTTTTAAAAATTTTAATAAAACATCACTTTCCATTATTTTAGAAATAATATTACAAACATAAAAAACAGTCAAAAGGAATAAACAGTTTCATAAGTATAAAAACAACATTTTTAATAATGTACAAAAAAAATTTATATATATATATATTACTTTAATAATAAAACTTATGCTACTTCTAACTCTTGGAGAGAGAGAGAGAAAAAAAAGATACAATGAATAGCTTACGTTCAAGATCAACAATTTTCATAGAATAATAAATCTGTTCTTAAAAGTCCAAAAAATTGATTTATGGATTAAGACAATACATTTAGTTCACTATTTATAATTTTTATAAAATTAAAACAGGATTGCTTTAGATTTATTTCATACAATAAAGAATAGTTTTATTAAAAGAATGATTTATCATAACTAATACTTATTGTTTATTTAAATGATGCATTCTATAATATATAAAAAATTATTCCTGAAAAAAAGCAATCTTCTGAACTTAAAGAAGCTGGGGGGAAGGGGATTATTATTTAACTTAATTCATTTTTAACTTAAAAAGTGAAAGAACAGAAAATTTGAAAGGCATAAATTGATGAGAATATTGTGAAAACATATTCAGTTAATATTTAACTGGCAGGTTATTTTGGGACTTTTAAAGATCATAAAACTACTTTTTTACTATAGTGCAATCACCCAATTTTTGAAAAAAAAATTCTGATTTTCCATCATGAGGGGTTAGAAATTCTGATATTTTATATAGATACATATTATGATATTATTAACTTATGCATTTTAAGTTTAAAAATATATAATTGATCACATAACAGACAAAAGAACAAAAATGCTAATTAAACCCTTTTCTTTCACACTTGTGATTTAAAATATTAGTTAGTTAAAATTAGTCTGAAAAACTAGACTGCAGTTTTTACAAAAGTTATTTAGTAATTCAGCTCATACATCAAACCCCATAAATATTTTTACAATTAGACTTATTATAAAAAGAATACATTTTTAAATGCTTTGGCTAACATAAATAAAAATATTTAAAGCAACTTTTTTCAATTTTCAGTAACATATTTATTTACATTTTGATTTTATAAACACTACATATATATATACAAACTGTTGTTTTAACAGACATATAAAATAAATAAATAAAAATTTGGTTATATGACAATATGTAACAATATAGTATTACATTCAATCAACTTAAATAAATGCTAAAAAAAAAAATATATTTAAAACAATAGTTCTGAAACTTATTACCTTTGTCATACTCATACTTTTACTGTTGACTCAACTACAGCATTTATTTCATTATTAAAAGTCATACTGGCTTTGTTTTATTCTATTTTATATTAACATTTTTAAATAAAAAGCTGTTTTTTAGCTCAAAATTAAAAGTTATTTAGATTATTAGTATGTTAAAGAAATTATTAATAGTTTCAATGAACCAATAAGAGAATTTAAATCTAATGTAAGCTAACAAATATATTAATATCGTAGATAATTAAGAAAATGGCTATTCTGCATTTTTTCCCATTTATAATAGGAAAGTAACCTCCTGGTTATTAAAAATTATTTGCTTTTGATGTGATTTGTCATTAACCAAATAAAACAAAATCACTTTTATAATACACAATTGTATAAGAGATTGGAATGTATATTTTAAAATTGTATTTCTTATCAATTAGTGTAAATATTAGTTTTGAAATTCATAATTAAAGTATTCATAAAAAATTCTACATTTTGTCATTAATTCCTTTAAGGATTTAAGATATTTTAAACAAACCTGTTGGAATGATTTCAATTTTCTTATGAATCACTGATTTTTTTAAAAAAAGATCTCCCGTTACGAATTATCAGATAATATGCATAATCTAAATATTTATATTTAAAAAAAAAAAGATTTTTTCAACATTTTAGTGAAAAACAATTTCAGTAATATATAATAATAATCAGATGAACATACATAAACTAAAATATAATATTGAGCAATTATTGATAATTTCATGATCACCATCAGATTAATATATTATTTTTATTCAAGAATATTGAGAACAACAACAACAACAACAAATTTTTCTAGATTAAAAAAAAATTGATCTCAAATATTTATTTTATACTTAAATAAAAAAAAACAACCCAAATACAATTTTTTTTTTTTTGTGTTAGATTTTAAAAGAATAACATAATTTCCAGCCTATAATATATAATGCTGTATAACCAAAGGACGCAATTTGGGGCCCCAAAAAATAAAAGAACTTGTATAATCTGCAGCCCCACACTGTTTTCTGTTCTGCCAATCAAATTCTGTTTTTATACATATGACAGAAAAAAATACAAGGGTTTTCAGTTTTAAAAAAAAAATCGTTATAAATTTAATGATAATGAAAATCGTTAAAAAAATTTGCATTTGCTAGAGAGAGGAAAATCTTCATTAGTACTGCAGTTAATTATTAATTTGGCCTTTAGTAAAGCAATTTTATTCTGACGTTAATTTTCCAATTCTTTTCAATCCACTAGCACACAATGATGCATGTTAAACATCACTTTTTGTCAACCTTTATTAAAGTTTGTCTTTTTCCCAATGTCCACAACTGTTATGTTTCTTTTCTTAAATTTAGAAGATTATTAATTTTTCTCTCACACAGTTTATTTATTTGTGGAAATAATTTTCAGATGGCACTTTTATGGAATTGATTTTTATAATATTTTTGGAGAAATGTCCACATTGCATATAATGTGTAAAATTTTAGGTTGCAGATTATATGTCCACATTGCATATAATATGGACATATAATCTGCAACCTAAAATTTTGAGGTTTTTAACATATAATCTGTGGATTATAAACAGGAAACCACAGTAATAATTTATTCTGAAACATATTTTTTTATAATTTAAAGGAGAAATTTTTCGCAATTACAATATTTTAATGACAGTAAAAATTTAAATATAAATAATTAAGAAATATATCATTACTTTTTCTTCAATAAAACTTAATTTGAAAACATGACTAGATGTTATAAACATAATATATAAATGATTATCCATGTATAACATCTATACATAAATAGCTTTTCCCAAAACCATAATTTTGAATTAAAAATTTGCTTGATCTTAGATAAACAATGACAACTGTTGTCTCTTTTATAAGAAATAAATAACAATAAAATTATGACAGGTCTATTCCTCTAATCCATGAAGACATATCTTTGTCAGTAGTACATTGTTGATTTTTTTCATGTTTATGATTAGAATCAGAGTCTGGTTCTAGTAAGAGCTCTGCACATTTTTTACCAGATAAGAAAGCACCATGAGTAGTAGAATAAAAAGAAGAATGAGTAGCTTCTCCCGCAAACATCAAAGCTGGCTGAAATAAATAAATTAAGCTATTGATCGAAGCGAAAATAAACATATCCTGCAATTTTATTCAAGGAATTTTATACTTTCTACATGAATTTTCCTTATATTTGAAATTGAGATGACAAATTTACTATATTTTACGGATAAGTATGTTGAACAATTCCATTATTAAATAACGATTGATTTTAAGAAAATAAGAGAGATTAAATAATACTAATAAATAAAATTTCAACGTTTCTTACCTTACTATGGTAAGGATCAGCATAAATAGGAGTAGCTAATAAATCAATATCTCGTTGAGAACCTTTGACACCAATGTAAGTATATGATCCTCTACTAAATGGATGGCTTTTCCATGAAGTACTAAATAATAATTAGAAAATTACCATAAAGTTTTCTAATTATGAATATAAAATTTTGTGAAAGCTTTTTTAAAAATAAATTTATTAAAGCTAAATACAATGAAAACTATAATGATTTTCTTTTACATTTGGTATAGTTAGCCATAAAGTAATAGAAAAATGAAAAATCAGTCATAAGTAATTATAAAAAAATGCCTGAATACATTCTATTAAAACAGTCAGAAGTAAAAGTAAAAACAATTAATATATAAAATTGTAAAAACATAATATTAATTTAATATTCATTTAATTTTTAAAATTAAAAAAACTGAAACCCACTCATGAATTTCAATTTATCATGTGTGAACATACTTTGTTGGACGAATGCATATGGGAGTACACCTATGTTCAATAACCCAAGAAATTTATAGGCTATTGGTCAGAATAATAAAAGAACTACCAAATTCAATAACTACAGGAAAGGACAGAAGTTTGATAACTCTAGCATTTCTTAAAGAAGCAATTGTTGAAATAGTACAAGAAGCACTACCAAATTCTGAAGAGAAATCTGTTAAATAATGATTAAATTAATTAACGTAAATATAAACTCATCTTTAAAAACTATTTTGAGGAAACTGAAACAATCTGTTTATATTTTGAAAGCAATAAAGCACATGACTTGATACTAGTCAATCATTAGATTTAGCAATACATATTTCATATCAGGTTTAAAACACACACATAAATAAAATTATATAAAAATCAGCATTTATTTTAAATAATAATTTTTGAAATGAAAATTTCTCTGGTTGAACAAGGAGATTAATGTGTTTTCAATAACAATTATACTTTTACTTATTTTTTATTTTCTACCTTCACTTTTTTGAAGACATCATGAAACTCTAACCAGGATAACATCATGTTCGCATATGATAATAGAATTCATTTATAAATCCTTATAATAAAACACTATAATTATGGAATTATATATAATGCAATATTATTTCAAATGAAGAGAATACTTTTTAAGAAAGGAAAAAAATGAATTAAATTCCAATTTTTTTTTATTTTTTTTCTTTTAAACAGCTTATATAACTAAAAGGCCTTTTTTTTTAGTCAAATTATATTTGCTATAATTTAGAAACATTTATCATAATGCAAAAGCACAAAGGAAAACTTAGGCATGATTATTTTAACTTTTTAGAGTTTTGTTGTGTATATATTAGAGCTATATATATATTATGTTATATGAAGCATTGGCAGATCAGTGAATTAATTGAATGAAAGATTTTGAATGTTATGCTTGGTTTGAAAATCAATATTTAGCTTCAACAAATTGGTTGCTTAAGAAATTATGAGTAAAAGTAAATTTATTTATAAAAATATGATTTTAAAAGAACAATTTATATATATATATATATATAAACTTACAAATAAAATTTTAAAAACTTTAATAAAATTTAGTTTAATAACACTGTACATAAAAATAACATCTATGAAAATAAATACTACTACTATTAATAAAAATTACAGGAAAAGGAAAAATTGCATTATTTTTAGGTATCTTAATAATAATTTGAAATATATTTTAAAACTAAATGAATTTCTTACAAGAAAATTACAGCAGTTTATTATAACTGATAATCCTTATAGATTAGTACATGAAATTAATATTGTATTAAAATTAATATTTTATAAATTAAAAATAGAGCAAACAATGCTTTGAAGAACATTTCATTGCTATCATATTAAAAACAACAACAAAAAAAAATTCTACATTTCTTACCAAACTACTTTACATGGTTTTGGAACGTAAGGATCATTAAGAAATTTCCTTAATATGTCAGTACAAGTAGTGGCCACTTGTTCTTCTGATAATGTTTCTAGAAATTCAGCTTCATGTCCTGAAATCCAAGCTAAAAGAATATTTTCGGTATATCTACGAAAGGAATAAATTTTTCTAAACCAAATTTTACTCATATCTGTCTCTTCAGTTCTTGCCCACAGAGTAATAACCTCAGAAATTTCAGCATTTAAAAATGGTCTATCATACTCTAAATATATTTTATTTACTACACCGAAGCTTAAATTTTCTAAACATTCAATTTTATATTCTGGCAGCTTGGGTTCAAAGAGTTCTTCTGCCTTTGCTTTTAATACACCTAATGGAAGAGTAACAATAACATGTTTTGCATGCCATTTTGTTCCATCATTACATTCTATTACAATTTGATTACTAGCAGCACCATCACAGCTTGGATTTGATTCTTTGGAACTTTCATTTTGTTTCTTCATTTTCCATTTTATGTGTTTCACCTCACATTGCAGTCTAATACACTCTTTTGGCAAAATATCAGCCAATAAATCAATTACTAAACTAAATCCACCAGGTATTCTAACATTCCCACCAGGTAATTCAGTATAACTACCAAATTCACTCAGACTAGTCTCGTCCATCGAATGACATCCAGTTATGCAGGTTTCACGACTTAGTAGATGATCGAAAACTTTTCTGCGCATGACAACATCATCTCCTTCATATTGTTGTAGATAAGCAGCAATATCCATTTCTAAATGTTTACCAACACTATCAATTTGAGGTGGAGTCTGCAAATGAAGCAAAAAATACTCCTCGCATCTTTTACTAAACCAAAAATAAGCATTATAAACTTCTTCGACAACAGATATTGGCACTCTTTTCCCCTCTTCAGTAGTAGCCACTACAGCATGTGGATCTTGATCATTTGTAAGATTAATCAGTCTATTTGATACAGCTAATTCATAAATAGGATTACCAAGCACTCCATGAATCCAGCTGGCTCCTAAGTCAACTTGGTCTTCACCTACATAAGAGAGAAAAACTTTCCTTCATAAATTATCATTTTAAATTAAAATTAAAATCAATTATTTCAGAAATAAAATAAAGTATTATCAGTTCCTTTAAATGAATAATTAAAGCAAATGCAAATTTATTTGCTGATTTTTAAAATTTTTGGCAAAATTTATCATCTATTAAAGTAATGCTCCAGTACTTATAATATCATTAAATACTAAGAATATAAATAATTAAATTTGAATATAAATAAATGAAATTGGTTAAATAAATTTAAATAAAAATATGAAATTTAGTATAAATAGAAATTTTGAATTTGTATGTCCTTTAAAGCATAAAATTAATTTAATGAAAAGGTTTTTAAATGATAATAATACATTTAGTTTAATACAGAATATATTAAATGTACATATATAAATAAATATTTTATATTATTTTATAAAAAGAATAAATTAGAATATAAGTGAATAATGACAAATAAAATTGTTTTAAATGTCATCTAACTTACCTAAAGGTATAGAAACAATTCTTCCACCTATCCTGTTTCTCGCTTCAAGAATTTTAAAATCTGTTTCACCGTTTTTAACAAGATGATGAGCAGCAGATATACCAGCAATACCAGCGCCAATTATTATTGCTTTGTAATAACAAGCAGATTCAATTTTAGTTTCTGTTTCATTTTCTTCGGCTACAGCTGCCATCCTAATAACAAACAAATTTCCGAAAGTATGCTGTTGAGTTAAATTATAGCTGCTTTTAAGCCGATATTTTTTAATATTGTCTGTATGATTTTTCCTCTTAAAAATGAATTTAAATACAAAATAATCTTAACAAATATAAGTAAAATATTGGGAATGAAAAGAAATGCTACATTCTCTAAATATAAAAGTTTTCACAATCATATAAGATTTTAAAAATATCTAATTTTGTTGTGTCAGTTTCCTTACAATTCAACACTTAAATCAGAAACAACATCTGTTAACCAAAACATTTCGTCTGCTATAAGAAAGTTGAATAAAATGATAAATTTTAGGAAGAAAAGCATTATTTATTACATTTAAAAATACATTCTTATTGCTTACTTTTTGAAAAATGTTTGCGAAATTAAAGGGTGGGAGAAATAAATGAAATTATGATGTGAATTACTGTTGCATTTTATTTTTTATTATTTTTAAACAATTTTTTAAATAGAAGTCATGACTTTAAAATTTCAAAAACTCGAAGAAGATTATCTTTCTTTGCTGGCTGAGGTATATATATTTTAAAAAACAAACATATGAAAAATATTTATTATTACAATATTTATAAAATTTTTAACTCGTTTATTATTTATTATATTTATGTAATCTAGATATGAGATATCATCTATTTTTAAAGTTAAATTGTAACATTTAATGTATAATATGTTTAAACTTGAGTTTAAATTTGCAATAATGCTGTAACTCTGAAAGAAATGAGTTCAAATGACATTTTCTTTTATTTTATGACAGATCTGCATATTATTATATGCAGATAAGTAATTTATTTACAGTAACATTTTCTTAATTTTAAATATTCAAACTGTTTATATCATTAAAATAAATTATGATACAAAGGTATTTTTGTAAATTAACTACCATTTGTAATAACTATGTAAATATATTTAAAAAAGAAATTAAAGTATTTATTTGATTTTTTTTCTGTTTCTGTAAGATTATCATTATATAATTTTCAGTGTTATAGAACCTTAAATATGAGTCGTAGACCAAGAAAAAATTTCTGTATATTATTATTATATGTTAAAATTCATACTCATAGAATGTAATTGATTTATTTTTATTATCATTATTTCATTTTCTGCTCATTTAATAATATGCATTTATTCCACTTTCGTCCATTTATCTTTTAAAGTTTTTATTGCTGTATTTATAAGAATTTTTGGTATTTCCTAATAATAATAGTCCCACAGATAAATTGACAACCTTTGATGCTAAATGGCGGGTAGTCTTAACCATTGCTATTTTAAGTTCACCTATCACCAGACGAGTTTTTGCTAATTATTTTGGTGTCATTTAAATAATGATTAATTATATATTAAACCCGTAAATGACCTTATTCTGATATTGCTCAACTTCAAAAAATTTTACTTATTAACTCTTTTTTAGATTCATGCTTGTTGAAGGCTGTTTCCTTCAGTTCTAGCATTTGTCTTTTTTGACTTTAGATTCATTCTGATTTTTCCAATATCTCCACATTTCCTTTAGATTATTGTGTTGCTCATTGTTTAGAGTCCTTTTTGGTCCCATTGGAATTCATTTTTTCTTTTCTTAGTTGGTATTACAACTTTAACGTTAAAAACTAGCATAAAGTTCAACAAACTCTTTTTCCCGATCTCACGTTAGGACAGACTAGGCAACCTTAAGGTTTTCAAATTTTTAGCATCCAGAGATGGGGCAATGGAAAATTTTGATCAGAAGAAGGGGTTGAAAACTCAGTATAACAGTGTAGAAGATGCCAATCATAAAAAGTCACTAAATTGGCTTAAAGTTTAATTTATTCCAGTTGGTATTTTTTTAAACAACAATTTCAAAAAGAATTATTTGTTTCATTTGATATAGACTTTGTGTTAGAAGTGTCTTAGCCCTTTCTGATGAAATTTCAATGCAAATTGAGGCTGTGCATAGGAGGACACACATGATTTTGAGAAATATATATATATATGATATGATCCATCTATTAAAAATATTGATCTTGAATAGTTTATAAAATATAATAATATTCGATATCTGCTACTTGTATTTTATTAGTTTTGATGTTTCTAAAGCTATTTTGATATAGTTAAGATATTTCAATTCTTCTTTTTTAAAAACAAGTATATTTTAATTTCAATTTTTTTCTTCTGCAGTTTAATACTGTAAAATGTAAGCTGGAATGCAAGACTGATTCTTTGTTGATATTGAGCCAAGAACTAGAAAAATGTCGTATAGAGAAAGATCAATACAAATTGATGGCAGATCAACTGCGTACAAGATACAGTGCCTTGAAAAGAAGAGTAGAGGGCTGGGTAAGTTGTTCCATTTTTAAATTAAGCATTAAATTAAATTTTAAAATTTAGTTAAATAAAAGTTGTTTTTTAAACTTCTTTCAGTATATTTTGCTATAAATATATTTTCTCTTTAATTTACTAATAATTTTCCATTTAATTACTAAATAATTTTGTGCACTACTTGTGCATGCACAAACACACAACAACAACAGCACTAATCCAATTTTGCAAATTTTATAAATTTATAAATTATCAATACATTTAATATAAACAGATGGAGAGTTTTTAATTTTATAAGATGATTGAATGCATTTTAAAAATTTTGTTTCTATTTTGCTCAAATAAAGTAATATTTTGATGCTTGCATAGTTTGTGAATCAATATTTTGTTATGTGAATAATGGTATTCCAGTCAATGTACAATTTTAGGATATTTGATGAAATGGTCATATTTTTCCCACAAATAATTAATATATATATATTTCATTATTGTAAATTCTGGTGACAATATCATTGCAATAATGATATTTTATTTTCTAGCAAATGTGTTATAGCAAAAAGCCATTAATATTTTGATCTTGTATAATTCAGTAACATATACAGTTCATGAAATTTCATTAATAATTATCTGAACTTTTACTGATATATTAATCTTATTTTTATGAAGTCCCTATTATAGTTAAACTACAGTGTAGCTTTCAAGCTTAATTATATAATCTTGTAGTTATTTAAAGACTGTTTTTTAATTTAAAATAAAGTAAGAAGGTTAAAAAGTTTTAGGCACATTCAGTTATTTTAAAACCTCTGTTAACCAAGAATTGTTATAAAAATTTCTTCGTTTATCTGTCTTATTGCACCTTACAATGTAGTAATTTCGAATTTTAAAGATATAAACATGTTATGTTTGACTTATATGAATCAGTTAGATCAAATCTACTTTATTGCCATTTTATTATTTGTAATTTCATAGTATTTATTGAAACCATCTAAACCAAAAAATTAATATTTTACTTTTAACTGATTTCAAATGTTTACATGTTCTTTTATTTCAAATGTTTACTGTTCTTCCATTTACCTCACAGTATAAATTAAAATTAATTTTTAAATATTAAAGCTTTTAATAATAAATATGTAAATAATGACTGAACATACATATTTTAAACCAAATTATTTTTTTATGTATATTTGTTTTTATTAGGGTCCCTCTTTGATGGGTGTATATGATGTTGATGGGCTTAAATGTGAAAGAGAAAAGGTGGGTGTTATGTTTTAGAATGTTTCTGTTACCTGCACTAACTTTTTATTTCAATTTCATTATATTTTTAATAATTTAATTAGTATAAGGATAAATAAAAATGTTTAATTTATCTTTAAAGGTGCAATTTTATTCAATCGCCTATTTGTTTTAAAAACTAATTTAAAATTAGTTATAATTAGGAAACATGCATTGATTGACAAAATTATTGGAATAATATACTTCTTTATTAATGAAACATATAGTACAAGATTTTTGTTTTGTATTGATGTACAATTCTTATTATTTTTTGAAAGATATAAAATTAAAAATTGCCGAAGAGGAGTACAGAATAAATTTTAAATATTGTTTGTTAGATTATGATTGATTTAATGTGGAATAATAATTTTATATGACGTCGATAGGCTTAAATGTGAAAGAGAAAAAGTAGGTGTTATGTTTTTGAATGCTTCTATTACCTATACTAACTTTTTATTTCAATTTCATTATGTTTAATAATTTAATTAGTATAAAAATAAACAAAAATGTTTAATTTATTTTTAAGGTGCAATTTTATTAAATCATTGTTTAAATATTTGTTTAAAAAAAACTAATTTAAAATTAGTTATAATTAGGAAACATGTATTGATTGACAAATTGTTGGAATATAATACTCCTTTATTAATGAAAAATATTGTACAAGAGTTTTGTTTTATATTGATATACAATTCTTTTTACTTTTGTCAATATAAAATTAAGAATTGCCTAAAACAAATATGTAATAAATTTTAAATATTGTTTGTTAGATTGTGATCGATTTAATTTGGAATAATAATGTTATTTTTATTAATATTATTTTCTGTTGCATCAAATTTTAAATTTTATTTAAATGGGATTCTAAAATTAATATTACATTGTGTTTTAGTATTTTTTTTTTTTTTTTTTTTTTTTTTTTTTTTTTTAAAAATTTCTTAAATGAAACTACCTCTTTTGTTTTATTTACTCTTTTTTAAATTTTAGAAACAATCTCTTTTTAGATTCTACAAAATCCATTTGTAAGTTTAAAACTATTTTTAATAATTAGTTAAACAATTTTTTTATTTTTATGAAAAAACAACAATATAATTAAAATAAAGGGTATTCTTTCTATTGAGTTCAAGTTTAAAGTTTAAATTAATTTTTATTTAAAAAATATTGCTAATGTTGTTTGAAGTTAAATTACTAAATCAATGCGATTTTTAAATCTATTTTTGATGTTTTTATAAACTATAATAGTAAAATTTAGTGATAAAAAACTTAACTTTAAACTACAAATTAATATCAGTTAACAATAAATAACAACTAAAAATTAAATGAAAAAAAAAAAATTCAATAAAAATTATAACAATTTACTGCTATTATTTTTGTTGTAATATTAGCATGCCAATAAATTAACACTACAAGTTTGAAATGTATTTTATATTTTACTAGAGGACCCGGCCACGCGTTGCTGTGGCTTTCTTGTATTTCGTTCAATTATTAGATACTATAATTGGTATTGTTAAGTAAGTGATTGGTAAAGAATGATGAAAAGATCAAATTAAGCTTCAACGAATAGAAAATGTTTAATTTTTATTAATTTAATGAATGAGGTAGATAATGTTGATTTTTAAGACTGTTTTATAATTATTTTACCTAATTTAATTTTTAATAATCATTACTTTCATTTAACTAAGAACTAAGCGATGAACACTATTTCTTGTTAGTCTGTCTTTCGTCAAAATAAATAAATTCGATGGTTTTCGAACACGTGAGCATGCAACATACAGCTGCCCATGGGAGAAACACGGATTCTGAGGTTCGATTTTTTTGGTGGTCTTTTACTGAAATTGATAATTGAAGAAATACAATACAATTAAAATAAAATCGGGATATAATAAGAAAAGACTTAAAAAAAATTCACAATAAAATTCAAATGCAAACGATCGTTTAAGATACACGAACACCTTCTAAGAAATTTTTTATCTTTGTACATATTTTTGGATTGAATGTATCTAAAAACTAATGATTTCCCATAAAAAAATTTCATTATTATTTTTTTAAATTTTTATAAGCTAAAATAAGGGTAGAAATGGCCAAAAATTGATACTGTTACAAAACCTGAAATCAAATCAATATTTTTAAATTTCTGAGTTTGTACTAACATTTTACAGTGAATAGACCTCTGGTAAATTTATATCTTTATTATTTATTATTTTGTGCTAGTTTAAATGCTGTCGACACAAAATTCTTCCAAAATTTGCATGTAATTCCAAGTTTATAAATTAAAATAAAAAATATTTATGTAGCTATAATCATTTCCCTGTAAATATTTATGAAAAACATAAATACAAAGTTTTGTAGCATTTGGATCAAAATTACTTGTGTTATGGTGTTTCACATGAAAACAAAAAGCATAAAAATTCATTCTGAGAAAAAGCTAAAAACAACTTTTAATTAGATATATTACTTTTAAAAATGTTGTAAATAGATTAAAATGCTATTGAATTATCAAGTTCAGTCTTATTTATTAAAAAAAATATAGTTTTATTTTTCCTTAAAGCTGTAAATATTTTCTGAGCTTTGTTTTGAAAAAGTTAAAATTTGCTCGACAAAATGTTTTTTTACAACTTCCTGCTATTTGCAAAGGCTTTTAAAATGAAATGACCTGAATTTAAAATATTTAGCCTTTTTGCAAGTGTTTTGATTAAATATATTCAAAACCTTTGAATTTCACATAAAAATATCAACTTTAACTATTTTTGATACAATTTATTCTTTAAAATATGGATAAACATTGCAAAAATGTGATATTGTTGCAAAACTTTATAATTCAAAAATAAATAAAACATGAATAGATTTTTCCTTTGCAAGTATTTTTATGCTGGGAATAGCCTTATGTAGGTAATATACTGTTTTCAAATTTATATCTCAATTATTTATACATTTTGTATGCTTAAAGTTTGTCGACACAAACTTTTTTACAAATTTACAGAAATTCTTAGTTTAAAAACTAAAATAAAAAAAATTTATGAATTTAGGTTAATTTCCATGTTCTATTCCTTTCATACATTTAAAGAAAACTTTTACATGAAGTTTCAAAGCATTTAGAAAAGAAATATTTTTATTATGATGCTTTGAATGAATACAAAATGCATAAAAATTCAAATAAGAAATAATTAAAACCAACTTTTAAATGTAAATAAAAACAAATGTACATACATAAAAATGTTATTGAGCTTTAAATTCTCCTTTATTAATATAAACACTTATTTATTTGTTTTGTTTTCTTTAAATAACTTCCAACTTAAAAGTACCATTTATCAATTTTTCTTCGCCAATATTCAAATCACTCAAATTTATAACTCAAATTCTTTGTTTTCCAAATAACAAAAGTTTTTAAAATAAAATATCCTTGATTTTCAACTTGCAACTATTATAATACCTTTTATAAAATTTTAATGTTATCATTATATCAAATAATTGCAGAGTTTACTTCATTTTCACACTTTTCAAAAAATCCTTAAAATTCATCATCTTTCTTTAAAATTATATTGTCTATATTATATTATCTTGTAAATCACATTTTATTTTAGAATTCTTAATCAAATACAACACATGTTGACAAACTTTAAGCATAGAAAAGTTCAATGTTTTGATTCACAACTTTTCATTCCATATATTTTATTCCAATTCAAATTCAAACTTAGAAAATAAAAAAAATATTGATAATCAAATCAGGTAATACTTACATACATTTGATTTATTTCTCATAGAAATAATATAAATTTCATACAATATAATTTTCACAAAATTTAAAGTAGTAAATAAAACAATAATATTCAGAACATGGGAATTTTACGTTTATGTAGTACAGGCATTGAGACACAACGCCATCTAACGTAGCTTTTATTGTGGTAATCTTTCGTCTGTTGTGGAAACAAACTTTTTACTCCAACGATGAAATTAGTGCAAATAAGAATTCTGCAATTAATTATCGAAATAGCAATAAAATAGTCATTATATTATTCGAAAAATGAAGCTACGAATTCCTCTAATTGTAGTATTGCAACCCTAAATAAATTGGCGAAAATTCAGGGTTGCAATATTGGCGTCTTCCTCAATGGTAGATTTTAACCGATTTTGCAATTAAATCCAAAAAAAATCTGAATAAAAACTATCCTATTTCTCAAGTTGGAACAAAACACACATTTAAAAAAAAAAAAGTTAAAATCGGATGGTTAGTTTCGGAGTTCATCGCGGACAAACATCGTGACACGGGAATTATATATAATAGATATTATATATATAATTAAAGAATGTATTGAATAACAGGAATTTAATAAGAGTATCAATATTAAATTCAATTTTTGTAAATGAATAGTTGTGAATTTGAGATGTGCTTTGTAAATTTCTTGAATTTCCCCAACTATGATGAACATACAATATTTTACCTATTGTTCAATTTTTCTCTTTGTTTTTCATTAGCTGCCAGAATCATTTTAATTTATTTTTCTTTTCAGTAAATCAAAAAATTTTGTAAGCTCAGTATTTTTTATCACATTTAAATATTTTATGGCATAATGCATGAACCCTTAATTATTTCTTTATTTTTCTATTTTTTAATTAATCATGTTTATATTTTTTCCAGAGTGCATGCTCTATTAACTTTAATCTTTGAATTTTAATTTCTATAACTACCTAAATTCTTACTTTATTTTTAGTAATGAATAGAAGGAGTTTTTGTAATAATTTTTTTAGCAAAGGTACTCCAAAAGGAAATGTCTGTTGCCTATTTGCCCAAACCGAAAAGTGATTTGTAAATGGTTTCTATTTATGCATTTAGTATTTATGACTGAATGTAACAAATATGTTGATTTGATATATGGGTTGTATATTTTAATGTATTATCTAGCAACAATCACAACTGCATGATAGAGTTCAATTTTAAAATAAAACATGTTTTATGCAATCCCCATACCAATCCCATAAATACTGTAAACAATTCTTGAAACAAATATTTGCTGAAGACTAATGTTTTACAAACTCTTTTGTTAAGGTTAGAAAAAAATAAATAATATAGATGACACTCTGAGCACAGGCTAGAGTGTTATTGAAAAAATTCTTATTTTCCAGCTTATAAAAGAAATTGAAAGACAATGATTAAAATATTTTTATAATATTTAATTATTTTCTTTTTATTATTTAGATCCCATCATGTGTCATACTTTAGAGTTTCATCATTTAAAATGTTAATTAAAATTCTTGAAGAAAATTTCAGTTTCAAACCAGAATTCCTTTTAAATCATATGACCACTAGAAGAACAAATGGCTATATTCTGTGTATGTCCGGAATAAATTAAATAACTTTTAGCTTTTGGATTAGGTTATTTTCATTTATCTTAAGTCAAAGTGTTCAGTTTAATTTTGACATAATTTTATTTGGTTATTCAATTTTCAAATTTTTTTGTATTGTTTATGTTGAAAAAAAATTACCTTAATCAAACTTTTTGAATATTAAAAATTTTTCTCAAGTAACTCAATTTTATTTCTAAAAATTTTACTTTAATTTCTAGAGTTTAGTTCAGTTGTTATGTGAGTTGAAAGATCAAAACAAGTTTCTTAAATATGAAGTTGAAGATTTAAAGCAAAGATTAGAAGATGCTTTTGGAGATATGAAGGTATTGGCTAGTAAAAAGTATTTAAACTGTTTCTAATAAACTTTGTTATCAATTTTATGCTTATTTTGCTTCTAGTTAATTATATATACAAATTTTTATTAGTATTACTTATTAATTCATACAGATTAATAGATTATAAATTATATTGGATTTTAAGTTAAATAATTTTAGTTTTCAAAATCCTCTTAGTTATTTTTGATTTTTTTTTTTGTGTGTGTAAAAAAACATAACATATATGCTTTTTATTATTTAAATATGACATATTTTGAATAATTATACTGTATTAAAAAAATTATTTATACAGTTTTTATTCAATTGAGTTATATTTATTTATTTGTTTCATAAAATGTCAACATAAGTATTAATTTTCAAAATCAAATAAATTGCTATGTGCCTTTCCTAAATAAAAATATTTTTTTTAATTTAATTTTTAGAAAATCATAAAACAATAAATATATCTAAGAGATATTTCTAATGATATTTGTATTGGGGTAATTTTTTGTTTGATTTTATTTATCCTATATAAAAATCATTTAAATACTTCTTTCGGTTATGGTAATAATAATACGATTAAAACCGGGTAAAATATAAATTAGTAATTGAAGTTAAAATAATGAATTAAATTAGGCAATTTTAGTTAAAACATTAATGGTTTTATTATAATTGTTTCTAAAAATGTCTTTTATTTGACTATTAATAATAGTAAAAATTTATCATAAAAATGAAATGTGTTTTTAAAAAAAATATGCAGTATAAAAAAAACAATCTTGTAATGAACCTAAGTACAAATAATGTCTATAAATGGTGCCATAAAATGGACAAAAAAATTATATATAAAAGTAATACACATTAATAATTAATGCATATTAATACTAAACTTAATATCCCATCATTGACTCATGCATCATAGAATCGAAGAGGGACAGTGAGCTGTGTGCAGATCATTGTTTTATGTTTGAATGTACTAACACACTCATAAAAGAAGTTGAAAAAAAGATGTTGTAAGAAGTTGCTGTATTTCTTGTAGTTGTAAAAGTATGATAGTTATCTTATTAAAGATAATATATACACAGTCCAGTTACATTAATGTGACCACCACCTACTTTCGACGTCAACGTGAAATAACCAATCTCAAAAGGCAGGTGGCAGTACATTGCAGTGGAGTGTATATAAAGGATGTCCTAGGGCATCGGAAAGCATTTCAATCGTTGGCGTAATGCAAAAACATAGCAATTTATTCGACATCCAAAAGGGCACGATTATTGGCTTTCGGGCCAATGGTGGAAGCATTTCAGAAACGGCTAATTTTGTGAACTGTTCGCGTGCCGCCGTGGTAAAAGTATACCGTGCAGGGTAAAATGGCACTATCCAAAATCAGCGGCGTGGCACAAAGGCAAAGGTTGTGTTTACTGTCGGAGTTCCCGGGAATGAAGAATTTCCCGCACCTCCGGTTACATTAAATTTTAAAAAGTTACTTTTTGGCTATTGCTTAACGGATAATAAAATCATTAAAGGGTTAGTAAGGTATTAATTGGAGTGAGTCATTATCTCAGGAGTTAATATTTGAACTAAATATATGATAATAAAAGAGAGTTTAAAAGGTATAAAAATAGTTAAAAATCCTATGTTCAATGTTGTGAGTTTAAGAGGTTAGATTTTAGGCACATGTGGTGCACCACGGGCTATAGATGACAGAGGCGAACGAAGCCTACGGAGGTGCGTTCGGGCGAATAGACGTGAAACTGACCATCCAGATGAACCAAGGGGCTACCAAGAGTGTATTCTCAACAACGGTTCAGCGAACGTTATTGCGCGTGGGCCTCCGCAGCAGACGCCTGGTTAATGCACCTATGCTGACTGCTGTTCATCGGCGACGAAGGCTGGAATTTGCACGCCAGTACCGAAACTGGACGTCCACAGAGTGGCGAAAGGTATCTTTTTCCGATGAATCACGTTTTACGCTCCATCGGACAGATGGAAGTTGGCGTATACGGCGTGAAACGTCTGAAAGCAAACGCCCTACAACAATTGCCAGAAGGATCCAAGTTGGAGGAGGGAGCATTATGGTTTGGGGAATGTTTTCCTGGCATTCAATGGGTGCACTCATCATTGTGGAAGGCACGATGGATCAGCACAAGTACGCATCTGTCCTTGCGGACCATGTCCTCCCCTACATCCCTCAGAATGATGGCATCTACCAGCAGGACAATGCGAGGTGTCATACAGATCGAAAAGAAAGTATGTGCGTGGTTCGAAGAGCACCAGGATGAGTTTACCGTACTCCCCTGGCCAGCAAACTCACCGGATTTAAACCCAATCGAGAATCTGTGGGACCACCTTGATCGGGTTGTTCGCGCCATGGATCCTCAACCGCGTAATGTAGCGCAGCTGGCCACGGCACTGGAATCAGCATGGCTCAACATCCCTGTGAACACCTTCAGAAACCTAATTGACTCTCTTCCTGCATGTCTCGCAGCTGTCCGCTCTGCCAAATTGTTGACATATTTAAAAAATATATATATATTTTATATGATAGATTGCTATATAATTAACATCTTTGCTAATAAATATTTATCATTTTATGCTTTCATTGTTAACAATTAATTTTTCATTAACTTTATTATATTAATGTTATTATTAGTAACTGATATAAATTTTAGTGTGTGTTTTTTTTAGATTCTTCGTGTTGAACTTAATAAAAAAAATGCAGATTGTTTTCAAGAATATTTATCGCCGAATTTTGTGCCTTTCTCTGAGAAAGAAGTTCTAGTGAAACAATTAGAAACACAAAAGATAAAGGTTGTTAAGTATTTACATTGATCAACAATAATTTTGCTAGTTTAAAGTAACTTATGTTTTATTTAAATTCAAATAAGATTCATGTATAGAATTTTGTTTTATGTAGTATTGTAAATCTCTTGATAATATATTGATAAAATAAGTTTTTCTTTCACTAAAATGAAAATTGAATACAGTATTCTTAATATATTTAATTTTCATAGAGAAAATCCAATACTTCATTCGTTGAAAACTCTTGTCTTGTAATAATAATATTTGTTACATAATAATACAATGAATATTTAGTGATAAATAAATTTATTATATTGTGACAAAAAAAGTTTTATGATCAAACATGGTGTTTGTTTGTAATTATATGAATGTAAGACCAACTAAATCTATTGCAATGTAACAAAATTATTTAGTTCTTGCTTAAGATAACAGAACACAAATGGTTTAGCAACATAAGGGTGTAACCTTTTCTCTGGTATGTTCTTGGCATATTCATTTTAATTACCAATTTGTGAATATTGCTTTATTTTGTTTCTCTCTCGCTTCACAAAATATCTGAAGGAACATTGATGCATCAATTTATTTTTTTTCTTATTCAGCCAAATAATAAAATTGTAATATAAATATAATCAGGGGTAGGGAGTCATCTAGAAATAAATTCTAATAACTGTATCAGACTATCTCTACTCCTGACTCTTTTTTGCTATTTTATATTATGATTTTTACTAATGAATTTTAAAGATATCTTAAAATAAATTCAATGACTTTTATTGAATTCGCATATCCATAAAAATGGTTTTTTCGTAACAAATTACTTTTTACAACTTAAAGGTGTAGTACCGCACTAACTTAATATATATAATTTTATACTAAATTTGCCTAAAAAGAAATACATATATTGTATAAAAATTACAGTATGAAATGAACAGGTACCAAATTATTATGAAATAGTTTAAGATAAACAAAAGAAAATTGTACATTTTAAGCACAAAGGGGCTATATTTGGAAAACATTAAATCTTAGTTTTTCTTAATTTCTATAAGATTTCTTTTTCATTGTTGATCCAAAATAGCTTTTTATAAACCTCAGGGCTGAAGTCTCTCGACATTTATTTGAGCTACTGCTAAAAAAGTAACTGTCTTTGCTATAGATTGTATTATTGAAGGATACAATTGAATTGCTTCCTTGACATTTAATTTTAACTTTAATTCCTAGAATTTTAGGAAAAAAATTATATATTTAAAACAGTCGGGAGTCTGGGTTTTTAGGCTGACTTTTGATTGCGACTCCTCATCTGTCAATATAATCCTAATATTTTATTTTCTATTAATTAATGTTTTTTACCTGTATATATTTATAAACAAGAAATTTATATTCTCGACACAATTTATTTTTCACTATAAATATTTTTCTAATTTTTTTAACTGTACTAGTCCATACTAGTTTTGTTTATTAATATCTTTTTTTTATTGAATAGTTATAACTATATTTAATACTTTAGTTACAAAATGTCAATAGTGTGCAAAAGTATTATATCTTATATTGATTAAATTGAAAGAAATGCTATATTTTTATGTTTATTAATTTTTTTTTTTAGTGTATGCAATTAACTCAAGATCTTGAAGCAGTATTTGATGAAAAAGAAGAATTAATAACCTCAAGAGATCAATATATACATAAATATGAAAGACTAAATCAACAAATGAATTATTTTTTAAGAGGTGATCAACAGAAACCTGTTGATATTGATGGTGTTCTAATGGAAAACAAGTGAGATGCTTTTAAAATTTGTTTAATTATTATATTAAAATTTAATTTAATATTTAATTAAAATAAATCCTTTTTTTAATATAGAAGATGCTAACACATTTTTAGAGTGATTTTCATTAAAGATTGAAAATATGTTATTCTTGTGCAATAAAATATTTTCAATGAAAATAATTAAAAATATTAATTAAAAGGAGAAATATCATCCGAGGCCTTTAAATTTTTTCTTCTTTAAAAATATAAACAAATTTTAGATTAAAAGAAATGTTTTGTACTTTCATAAATTAAATATTAATTTTCCATAATTAAAAAAAATTAAATAAATTTTAAATTTTCTAAATTCAAATTAAGTGATGTTATTAATTTGAAAGACAAATGCTATCTATCAATACTTTTATGGAAAAAAATATTCCAATTAATATATCCTGAAAATATATGTATTGTTGCTAATATAAGTGAAGTGAATAATGATATAGTTGCTAATATAAGTGATTCTAACAGCTGAAAATTCATTAAAACAGTAAGCAGTAAAATTTTTAACAGAAACAATAAACTAAACTTAAATTAAAAATTAACTGCTTATAAAAGCTATAGTATAATGAAGTCTTTTTACTGCCTTTCATTGAATATGGAAAATATTGTTCTATCATGAAAAGCATGTAGCGCAGGAAGTAAATGGAAATTCATTCTAATCCTTTATTTAAATATCTGCTACACATAAGATTCCATTGTTATCAAAACAAAGAGAAGAAGTTATAAATGAAGTTCAAGTGCGATTATGATGTTGTAAAAAAAACATTTGTAAGGAATTTACAGTAGTTTTTTTTTTATAGTGGGAAATTGAAAATAAGAAAATTGAAAAAAAATGTTAAAACCATTTTCTTTTGCTGCATAACTTTTTTTAGATATAAAATTAATTATTTAGAGATTTTTAAGATCCAGAATCATTCTAAAAATGTGTATCCTTTTCTTTTATTTCCTCTTCTAAGAGCTGCTTCATATGCATATTTAATTTTAGGTATATTAAAAAGCATATTTGTCTTCTATATAATCATTTGTAATTTAACTTTCCATATGTTTTTCAAACTGATTATATTTAATTTATTAAAAAAAAAAAAATGATGAATTTATTTATTTTTAATAAATTGGTAGTTTTTGTGTTCTTCTAATTCTTTAGATATTTGAGTAATGAAATTGTTTATTGTAACTTAAAAATATCACAATATTTGTGAACATCAATGTAATTCTTTGATGTTTGTAATTTCAATGTAATTCTTTGATGTTTGTAATTTCAATGTAATTCTTTGATGTTCCTAAATATTGTGATATTTTTATGTTAAAATAAACAATTAATTAAAACATCTATTTTAATTAAATTAAAGTAATTAAAAAGTGGCAAAATGGAAATTTTATATTATGCTTTAAAATAATGTAAATTATTCATTATTTTTTAAAAAAAAGTAGTATTGAAACACTTACAGTTTCTTTTGTAATCCATTAACTTTTTATTTATATTTCCTTACATAAGAATTTTTATAATTTTATATCCGTAGATATCTTCAAGAGAGGATAAAACAAGCTGAAGAAGAAAAAGCTGTCACTGCATCTGCTCTTGAAAAATGCAAAGTAATAAATTTTAAGTCAGTTTCATAAGAGTTCCTTATTTATTTTTGTTTAAATTGTTAATCTTGAAAAACATTTAAAGTTTTAAACTTGCAAGAAATTTAAAAATACAAAAAGTTCATTCGAAATCTATGAAATTCATTTGTAGAAAAAGCTTAATTTTGTTACAAATAGCAATAGCAGGATCTAGTTGATGCTTTGTTATAATTTGTGATTTCTTAACATATTTAAATATTAATCATAATTTACATTTAAATCATAGAACATAGTTGCCAACTCGTCTGCAATTTAGAGACACTTTCTACATTTTAATTTGATTTTCCTTTTATTTACATGGGAGAATAAGTTTTCCACTTTTTTTTTTTTTACCAACAGAGTTGAAAAATGAGAGGTTTGTTGAGGATTGCAAAAATGGACCTTTAAAAGGAACAATATTATTAATAACTTTAATATTAATTGAGAATATTAAATTCTTTTTTAAAAAGAAAATTCCATTTATTATCAAATTATATTGATTTTATTATTTGTTTCATGATATATACAATTATAAGATTCTTTAAAATTCACTTTACAAGAAAATTTATGTATTATCTAATGAAATTTTTTTTAAAATTATTGTGTGTGTATAAATAAGACATGTTAAGATATGATTTTACATATAATTGAGATGTATAAAGTTGGTTCTTAAAATGCCTGGATATGAAAATGATAAATTCTAGTAGTTATTTATATATAAAGCAGTTAAACATTTAACTTTACTATATTTTACTATATGTTGGAATATATAAATGGTAGCAGATTTTAATGGTACTTTTGTTCTTTGATTTTTTAAATTTTTTTATTGCTGATGTAATTTCTTCTTTTAAATTAATAGATATAATAGAATAATAATAGATTAAAATTAATAGATATCCATCTAAATAAAATATATTTTTATGTAGGCTTTATTAGAAAAGAAACGCACCAAAGGTGGTATGAGAGGTACAATTGCATCCGGATTAGCAATAAGTGCCAAACAAGGTTTGTAAAATTTATTTTCTTATGTAAATAAATGAAATTTATTTTAATATTAAATAACTTATAATGCTTAACACTTAAAAAAATTGAGTAGCTTTGTATATATATTTAAACATTTGAAATATTTTTTGCATTCAATATATTTTTAAAAATATATATGCACTTATTTTACAAATGACAGTAAAAATTGTTCTTAAAGAAATTAGAAATGAAAAGTTAAGGCAACTGTAATTATGAGTAAATTCTGAAAATTTGATGCTTCTTATTTTGAAAATCTATCTTTTCCAACAATTCTTCTCTGTGTTAGAAATAAATATGCTGGAAATGTGTATATAATCTCTTTTTAATTATGTATATTTCTGATAAATACTGCATATCAAGTGAATCATGTGACACTTTTTTGCAAAGCATGCTTATTTTACATCTGTAATTAAGTATGTTTTAATCCAAAGGTTTTTATATTAATTATTTTATATTGTCCTTCTGACCTTACTGGAAATTTTTAATTTAAGCTGGAATACTGTGGTTCCTGTGGCATGGAAAAAAGTAATCATATTCCAATTTTGAAAAAAGATAAACCTTCTGATTGTTTAAAAAGTTATCTCTTATTGCTGTAACAAGTGTTTTGTCAGAGTTAATGGAAAAGAAGATTGTTTCTCATCGTATTTGGTTTCTTGAGAATGACAATTTATTATCATCTTAACAGTCAGGTTTTAAATGCCACCACTCAACCATTCAACAGGTTTATTTCTGACACAAACTATTAAAGACTCCTTGGATAGTCGTAAGTCTGTCCTTGCTGCTTTTATAGATTTTAAGTTGACATATGACACAGTATGGAGGCATATGGCTTTACAGAAGTACAGTATTTGGGAATTTGTGGGAAATATGCTTGTCTGGATTAAGAACTTTATTTCTCAAAGTTTTTGTGGTTTTTTCGATATAGAGAGACTGCTTCGAATTTTAGACAACTGAAACTGGCTTTCAGCAGGGCAGATTAATAAGCCTAATTCTTTTTAATATTTCTGTCAACAATTTACCAAATTTTTTTTGGCACCAGATATAGACGCTGATATTTGCTGATGATCTTGTAATGTGATATAGTGCAATGAAAAAAGAAACAAATGGGTCTAAATGAGACCTTAAATACTGCATTGAGAATATTGGACCTCTGGTGTCTTGAAAATAGAATGAGGATTAATAAAAATAAAACTGTGTGTCAATATTTTACCAGACAACCTTTTATACCAAATCTTGAGTTCCAGGAAGAGATTTTGTAGACCAGTGATGCTATTGCCTATCTTGGATTTGTGCTTGATTTCCCATTTAAATTGAAAGAAACAGAATATTTGAAACAAGAACTATGAAGGGACTTCCTATTCTGAAGTGTCTGGCTGGTTCTAGATGGGTGTGTAATAATTTTTATACAACCACTTATTGGATATTGTACTAAGTCCTCATTACTACATCTGAACACACCTTATAATGTTTTGAGGTGTTTTAAAATCAAGCTCTCCGTATCATAACTGGTGCAGTGAAAACTACTTTTGTTATTGCTATGTAGATTTTGACAAACCTGGCTGACAACAACAGTCAACAAATCTATACAAACAAGAGCAATTATTTTATATCAAAAATTTATTAGATTTCTAAATAACTCTTTTTGGAGGAATTATGATAAGAATGGAGCTTGGAATCTAAAAATCCAGGATGGTTTTATATAGTTAGTTCTGAAGGTCACTAGATATTTAGGACTTTATCATGACACTTCTGTTTTGTCCTTACCTATATGTCCTTCGGATTATATAAATCTTAAGTTATATAGCTATATAATCTTACTATGAAAATATTAAAGAAGGATATGATCCCTGAACAATTGATATATGTAGGCCGAGAAATTATTGAAAGCTGATTTCTGAAAGTGAATGGTTGCATGTTTTTATGGATGTCTTCATGTTAAAGCTTGTGCCTATGGCAAGCGTTTTAATTTTTGTTTGTGTGTGCTCTTTTACTACTTACTGTCTTCGATGGCAACGTTGAGGCTATCACTGTTGTGATTCAACAACTTTCACTGAGAAAGTCTGTTTTTAATAGAGCTGCTGTTCTTTCTGATTCAAAATCGGCTCTCCAGGCCCTCACACTACTTCTAAGATCTTGCTCATAAAGTATCCTTCCAGTGAGTACCGGCACACTGTGGAATTGTGGGAAACAAACATGCCAACCTACTTGATAAGAATGAAGTCTCGCAGGCTCAGGGACCCACGATTGCTTTATATGACTTTCAAACACAACTTTTAAGCGGATGCATCTATAGGTAAGAACTGCACGATCATTAATGTGAACATCACTTGTATTCTTGGTGCCCCAAGAACAGCTACTGTAATATGCTTTAGACTGTTAACAAATCATGACTGTCTGAGATCTCATCTCTTCTGTATACGCATTGCCGTCTTCTGGTATTGTACCCTTTATGGCTCTCGTCAACTTACGATAGCCGAACATTTAGACGTGTTCTCTGCACCAAGTGATTTTAGTTGTATTGTAGAAAAATATTGGGAGCTCGTGTACTAAGGCATGAGTGACAATTTGTATGTGGTATTCACTAAGTGAAATTATTAAATGCAAGATGGTTTTTATATTAAATGTCAGACAAGAATGCAGTATAGGTTTTAATTTAAATTTGTCAACAATACTGCAATATATATTATCAAATATATACTACAATAGGTATGATCAAATATCATTTGATTCATGTACAGTTTCTGAAATTCAATTTGTAATTTATAAAATTTCAATGTTCCTACAATATTCATTGTGTTAAGGATCGATAATCTATTATTTTTATTATTTTAAATTTTTACATTTTTAAAGTGTCCATATTTATAGTATTAATTCACTTATAATAATAATGCACACATACACTGAAGTGACAAAAGTCATGGGATACCTCTTAATATCGTGTCGGCCCGCCTTTCGCCCAGCGAAGTGCAGCAACTCGACGTGGCATGGACTCAACAAGTCGTTGGAAGTCTTCTGCAGGAATATTGAGCCATGCTGTCTCGATAGACGTCCATAATTGTGAAAGCGTTGATGGTGCAGGATTTTGGGCACGAACAGACCTCTCGATGATGTCCCATAAATGCTTGATGGGATTCATGTCGGGCGATCTAGGTGGCCAGATCATTCGTTGGAATTGTCCAGAATGTTCTTCAAACCAATCGCGAGCAGTTGTGGCCCGGTGACATGGCGCATTGTCATCCATAAAAATCCCATCGTCGTTTGGGTACATGAAGTCCATGAATCGCTGCAAGTGATCTCCAAGTAGCTGAACATAAGCATTTCCAGTCAATGTTCGGTCCAGTCGCACCAGAGGACCAAGTCCATGCCATGAAAAAACAGCCCACACCATTACGGAGCCACCACCAGCTTGAACAGTGCCTTGCTGACAGTTTGGGTCCATGGCTTCGTGGGGTCTGCGCCACACTCGAACCCTACCATCAGCTCTTACCAACTGAAATCGTGACTCATCGGACCAGGCCACGGTTTTCCATTCATCTAGGGACCAACCGATATGCTCACGTGCCCACGAGAGTCGCTGCAAGCGATGTCGTTCTGTCAGTAAAGGCACTCGAGTCGGTCTTCTGCTGGTATGAATCTCCTCACAGTTCTAACAGACAAGTCCCTTGTACGTCCCAGATTCATTTCTGCGCTTATTTGACGCAGTGTTGCTTGTCTGTTAGAATTTACGACTCTTTGCAGACGTCGCCGGTCGCGGTCGTTAAGTGCAGGCGGTCGACCACTGCGCTGTCCATGGTGGGATGTTATGCCTGAAATTTCATACTCTCGGCACACTCTTGACACAGTGGATCTGGGAATGTTGAATTCCCTAACGATTTCCGAAATGGCATGACCCATACGTCTAGCTCCAACTAACATTCCGCGTTCATGTCTGTTAATTCCCATCGTGCGGTCATCATCACGTCAAAACCTCTTCACATGAATAACTTGAACAGAAATGAAAGCTCTGCGAAAGCACTGCGCATTTATACCTGTTCTACGCGATGCTACTGCCATCTGAAAATTTGCATATTGCTATCCCATGACTTTTGTCACTTCAGTGTATGTATAGCCCCATGTAATCTATTGAAACATTGCCGTTTCATTGCTTATGTGATGTTTATTGTAATAATTTCATGCACAGTAGAACCTCTGTAAGTCGAACTTCAAGGGAGACGCCAAATAATTCGAGTTATACAGTTTACGTTGATTTTGTAAGGAAATATTCAACTTGTAAAGGTTTAGATTCTTAGTTAGTGAGGTAAAATAAATAAAAATTCAAGTTACAGAGGTAATAAACATGTTTATTTGCAACTTAAAAATTATATTATGTACTACAATAAAAAATCAAAATAATTCCGAAACAACCTTAAAATTAAAAATATTATGTATTAAAAAAATCATTATTATTTTTTATTATTATTATTTTTTGCTTTAGACAATTTGATCGTTATCTATCTATAGCATTATCTAAGCTATAAAGAGCAGAAAATTCTTTTTCTTCCGAGTTGCTATTTCATAGAACTGGTTATTCTATTTACTATATACTCATACATTGTTTTCTAAGAAACAATGACGTGCATTGTAGGCAAATCTTTAAAGTCGGTAACTTATTTTTCTTCGAGCTATAGAGGTAATTAGTTTCAAATGATCGAGTTGTAAAGGTTGTAAAAAATATTGTAAAATCAAACATTGCTAACCTTCGAGATACAGAGGTCCAATTTTTTTTTCGAGTTACGAAGGGAAAAAGGATACCAAAAGGGCTTGTGTAGATTGATTAATTATTTCGACTTATAGAGGGTTGAAATTTCGAGTAATGGAGGTTTTGGGGCTTGAAGGGAAGGGAACAAAAAAAAAAAAATATTTCGAGTTGTGGAGGTTTTCGACTTATCGAGGTTCGACAAAGAGGTTTTACTGTAATTTTTTTTGTTATACCAACTTTCTTTCAAATGTCATTTCATTCACCAGCTTTCACCAACCTGTTTCATATTTGACTTCAAGATTTTATTAATATAATAGTGATTTGTATTAATAAAATCTATGATGATATTGCGATTTTTATTAAAATAATAGTGATTTACCTTTATTTAATGATGTACATTTTAATTAGGGACATCACCCAAGAAAATATGGCAGAATAATTATACTACTTATATTACTTATAGGCAAATGTTAGAAATTGTTGGTGTAGTTCTGAAATCGGTAAATAGTGTTATTAACTAGCAAAGAAGCACAAGGGATGTAAATATCTAAAAAACAAAAAGAGTTGGTAGGACGAAGACAATAAGAGATGATCAAACCACAAAAGATTATAATTTATCTAAATTTTGTATTCTTCTATAAGTAATGTTTTATCACTATTTTCTGAAGAAAACTGGAAGCTGACAGATAAATGAGGAAACTCATGAAAAATTTCTAACTCTATATATTAAGAAGCATTTAATTTGGGCAAAGAAATATTTTCTGTGGACATTTTAAAGGTTGGAGAAATAACATATTTTTACTCACTTGCTTCATTGTCCAGGGAAGGTGCAACTTTTAGCTGCTTAACTAATTTTTCCTATTCCCTGAAATAAAGAATTAAATAATTATTACCTTAAATATGTTTTCTTATTTTAGTGTTGGACCTTTAGTATTAGTCGTTAGAATAACCAATATATCATTGTTGTTTTACACAAAATTATGTTGCAGCCCAAGAAAACAATGAAAGATTAATATGATTTTATTCAAGAAAATTAAACGAATGAAAGAATACATTTTTTTTTTCTATTTCTGAAATGATCCTACAAATAAATTTGTTTAGCATTTTTCGCGCCATACAAAATATCAAAAAAACATGGAAGATAACTTTTCATATCAGTTATATATAGAATGTATAGGAAATATGGACAAATACGATCTCAACATGAGTTGAGTTGTATAATGAAAGCTAATATGGTAAATGCAGAGGGTTATGGTTATGGTTTCAAAAGGAGGGGGAGAGGGGAATTGATTAAATCTTATTAATAGATTTTAACATCTTTATATTTTTTTTCCTATGTCAAACAGAATTAAAAAAAGTTAAAAAGGATTCACATTCATTAGTAAATATATTTAGCTTTGATATATTTGTTTTAAGTACAATAAAACAGCTTAATTAATTTGCACAGTTAATAGAATAGAATGTGAATATAATAAATTTAAAACAAACCTTAAATAACTGCTTTTTAAAAATATTTATTCTTAACATTTATTTAATATTTATTCTTAAAATTTATTTAAAATAATTGAAAATTTATTATTTAGAACATTTTTTTTTACTTTCAGTTGAACAATTATTACACAGTAGTCCTTTCCTTGATTTCACCACTAAAACTTCCAACGGCATAGAATTTCGTAATCTTATCATAACATTACTAGAAAATCTAAGTGATAAAAGTGTTGCTCTATCTCATCAAAGGAAAACTAATAAGTAAGTTTCTTTTTCTTCTTGTTAAAAACATTTATAATTAAATTCATTTTACATAATTTCTTTGTATATGATTAATTAAGATTCCAATGATAATTCCTATTTAATAAGCATGTAAATTAAAAAAATAACAATAAATTGAAAATTAACTACAAATAATTGAAAACTTAAGAATTTAAAATTTCTTTATAGCTATATACATATATATATATAATTTATAGCTGGCAAAATGTTACTGTATATAATTTTAGTTTAATAATCGAAGTGGCAATCTTTGTTTAAAAATTAAAAAATCTAGAAGTTAAAGTTTTTTAACAAAGCATTGCTAATTTTAAAATGTTTTGAAGTCTAAAAAAAGATTTTTTTTTCAATTGACAGTTGGATCATGCCAAATATTAATAACTAAAGATTGGTAATTTATATTTGTGGTCAATAAAATTATTATTGCAAATATTCTATTATATTAAATAGAAGAATAAATATAATATATATTTATGTATATAAGCACTAAATGTTTTTGTAACCAAACTAAAGTTATAATATAATCCATAATTTATTGTTTGCATATAGACAAAGATAAAGAAAAATATTATAAAGTACTGATACTAAAAATTGTATGTTTCTTGACCTTAATTAATGAAACGTAAAGTTATTATTTACATATATACACAAACTGGGATAAATAATAAACTACATTATTATATCATTTTCTATCTAAAATTTTTTTAGTATGAAAAAATCTGAGCATATGATTTTGTCCCAAAATATGTCGTTTTGCTTACTGTATTTATATCTCTTTAATTTTGTTATAAAAGATAACTTCACAATAAATATTTTTATTTTATTTTAGAATTTTAGGTAACAGAGTTGCAGAACTTGAAGAAAGAATAAAATCGTTAGAAGTTTCAACTGTCTGTCGGCATGCTGATCCTAGTAATATTTTTTTATAAATAATTTGCTTTTTACAATTTGTGTAAAATGAACATTATATTATTTAATTGTAAATATGGTTTTACTTCGAATTTTTTTAAATTTAAATTTTACTCATTTAAATTCCTTATTTGTATATAATTGTAATTCTCTTTATATACACTCAAGAGCCAAAACATTATGACCACCAGTCAATAACGAGTTGGCCCACCTTTGGCATGCAACGCAGTCCTTCATCCACTTTGCATAAGTACTAACAACTGTAGATCGCGAACAACCCACGAGTCGTGCAGTTTCGGAAATACTTGTTCCGAGCCTTCGAGCCATTACAATCTGCCCTCTATCAAAGTCGCTTAGATCCACAGCCTTTCCCAGAAGTAAGTGAAAGATTGATTCTTCAGACTCTCCAGCAGCTGTTAAATACCACTTCCACCTGATAACGTGCCTTCCACGTCATCCAGGCGAGTTTATTGAAAAATGTAGGGGTGGTCATAATGTTTTGGCTCTTGAGTGTGTATATATATATATATATATATAATTATGACTATTGAGCATAGAATTGACAACCCTATCCTGTAAAAAGAATACTTCTGTCTCGAAATCTGCCAATAGGCAGACGACCTTGGCCCCTCATGGGGCTGTTGCTCCAATGAAGAAATATATATATGTATATTGAACATTAGTGCTATCTTCCACTAATATATGTCCCGAACAGCCTACGATTTACGATGAGCAGAGGACATTCTTTCTAGAAGGGCTTTTAATTATGTTTTTCCCTCATTTGATTTTGCCCAGAAAACTTACATCAGACATCTTAGGCGGTCACAATCGTCATCAAGTCTCCTCGTTTCTGAAAATAGTAGATTTTAATGAATGCCACCAGTCAAATTTTTAATTTGAGCCCTCCAGCCTACTAGCTGCATACTTTACTACTGGGCTATATATATATATATATATATAAAGAGAATTACATTGAATAAATAAATTTATTTAATATGCTTAAGTAAATTAAATTTTAATTTTTTATATGACTACTTTTTGCAAAATTTCTACAGTTAAAATATTTTTATTATTCATATTAACAATTTGTACTTTCTTTTTTTAGGCAAATTTTCTTTTTTGATGCATTCCTCTAAACAGGATGACTCGCATTTACCTTCTAAATCATCTCTTGAATCTTCAATCATTAGCAATGAGAAGAAGGAGCAGTTGATCCAAAATATTTTGGACGACCAGAGCATAAAGAGTGATGATCAATATTCTGTTTCTGAGTCAAGTACTGATATCAGAACTAATTCTGGGTTTAGTGACCTGGATATTCTTCCCACCAAAGATTATTGTACTGGAGGTTAGTTGAAATTCCAGTGTTGCTAATGTTTTAAAAATTATAATTCAAACAAAGGAGCCTTTTGAGCTTAAATTATATATATATCAATTTATTCTAAATCAGATATACATGTAAATATAAATGCATTTCTCAAAACACATCAAGAATATTTGTGATGTCATATTCCACTTTCTATATTTCTGATTATATCTGAGTTCCTGCACTAAGTTGCCCTGTTAGAAAGAAGGTGTAGTATCGATGCAAATAAGCCAGAATACAAACAAGCATAAGTAATAGAATTGATGTAATACACTGAAGTGACAAAAGTCATGGGTCAAAAGTCCTTACAAAATCAGCGTAAACTGTATAACTCGAATTATTTGGCGTCTCCCTTGAAGTTCGACTTACAGAGGTTCTACTGTGCATGAAATTATTACAATAAACATCACATAAGCAATGAAACGGCAATGTTTCAATAGATTACATGGGGCTATACATACACTGAAGTGACAAAAGTCATGGGATAGCAATATGCAAATTTTCAGATGGCAGTAGCATCGCGTAGAACAGGTATAAATGCGCAGTGCTTTCGCAGAGCTTTCATTTCTGTTCAAGTTATTCATGTGAAGAGGTTTTGACGTGATGATGACCGCACGACGGGAATTAACAGACTTGTACGCGGAATGTTAGTTGGAGCTAGACGCATGGGTCATGCCATTTCGGAAATCGTTAGGGAATTCAACATTCCCAGATCCACTGTGTCAAGAGTGTGCCGAGAGTATGAAATTTCAGGCATAACATCCCACCATGGACAGCGCAGTGGTCGACCGCCTGCACTTAACGACCGCGAAAGGCGACGTCTGCAAAGAGTCGTAAATTCTAACAGACAAGCAACACTGCGTCAAATAAGCGCAGAAATCAATGTGGGACGTACAAGGGACTTGTCTGTTAGAACTGTGCGGAGAAATTTGGCTTTCTTGGGCTATTCCAGCAGAAGACCGACTCGAGTGCCTTTACTGACAGAACGACATCGCTTGCAGAGACTCTCGTGGGCACGTGAGCATATCGGTTGGTCCCTAGATGAATGGAAAACCGTGGCCTGGTCCGATGAGTCACGATTTCAATTGGTAAGAGCTGATGGTAGGGTTCGAGTGTGGCGCAGATCCCACGAAGCCATGGACCCAAACTGTCAGCAAGGCACTGTTCAAGCTGGTGGTGGCTCCGTAATGGTGTGGGCTGTTTTTTCATGGCATGGACTTGGTCCTCTGGTGCGACTGGACCGAACATTGACTGGAAATGCTTATGTTCAGCTACTTGGAGATCACTTGCAGCCATTCATGGACTTCATGTACCCAAACAACGATGGGATTTTTATGGATGACAATGCGCCATGTCACCGGGCACAACTGTTCGCGATTGGTTTGAAGAACATTCTGGACAATTCCAACGAATGATCTGGCCACCTAGATCGCCCGACATGAATCCCATCGAGCATTTATGGGACATCATCGAGAGGTCTGTTCGTGCCCAAAATCCTGCACCGTCAACGCTTTCACAATTATGGACGTCTATCGAGACAGCATGGCTCAATATTCCTGCAGAAGACTTCCAACGACTTGTTGAGTCCATGCCACGTCGAGTTGCTGCACTTCGCCGGGCGAAAGGAGGGCCGACACGATATTAAGAGATACCCCATGACTTTTGTCACTTCAGTGTATGTAATTAAGGTGAAAAGTTTGAATTTTTTTGTTTTGAAACTGATTTGCTGTTTGGTTTTTAATTGTATTTATAATTAAATTTAGTGATTTGTTAACAAATGTTTGATACTATCTATCTGAAAATATTTTAATATTTTGCTTGTTCTTTTGAAAAGTTACAAATGTGTAAATATTGTGTATATGTATGCGAGAATAGTGAAAAGGCTAGTAGTAATATATTTAATTGGAATAGTGACCTTAAGATTTTGAATGATTAATTCTCACCATTAGAATCAGTTAATTTTAAAATGTTTACAAATGTAGAATTTTGTAAATCATATTTTGTTTGTTGAAAGAGAATTTTTTTATCTTGAAATTGAATTTTTTTCTTGTGATTCTTTTTATTTCATATGTTTATCTAACAAATTATATTAAGTAACTAAAAAAAATGCTGCTTATTTTAAATAATATATGAAAACATTTTTTTTTACATTTTATGCATGCAATAAATCTATTGATTAGCTATTTGACAGAATTCAAAATGTTATTATACATTCATGTCCATAAATTAAGGATAATGAAGTTCAGGCAAAGAAAGAGACAGAAGCAAAACAAATTTGACTTATTTGTAAAGTCTATTTATTAAACAAAAGGTAAAGGGCAAAAAAGATGCTATATGTTTGACATAATTAATAAAAATTGCGATTTTTTTACTCCCTGGAACAAATTTCAAAAAAAGAACCTATTTACAAAAAACAGTATAACATGGTTAGTATGATGGTTAATATGGAGTATGTCTCCCGGACGATGCAATACAGGCCTTGCAACGCCAAGTATCAAATTATCAATCTGATCTTGGGGAATATTACACCACTCATCAAGCAATGCCCTCCGAAGTTCCGGTTGACAGGTGGGGGGGGGTTGACGGGCTGCAATTCGTCGGCCAAGCATATCCCACACATGCTCTATTGGATTCAAGTCCGGTGAGTATGCTGGCCAATCCATACGGGTGATATCCTCCAATTGAAGGCATTCGTCTACAATGTTTGCACGGTGAGGACGGGCGTTGTCATCCATAAACAGTAATTCCCATGGCGCCCCGAAACAAACGTACATGTTGTTCCAAAATGACATCCCGATAGATGTGGCCTGTCATCGTTACACTCTGAACATGCAGGTCAGTTCTGGAACCAAGAATAGTTCCTCCCCAAACGAGCCATCCTGCACCACCGTAACGGTGTCGTTCAATGGTGTTCTCTTGGGGGTAACGGGTACCTGACGCTCTCCATATGCAAGTCAGGCGAGAATCAGACTGCAAACTAAACCTGAACTCGTCGGAAAACATCACACAAGACCACCGTTGCGGTGTCCACAATGCATGCTCTCTACTCCTGGTTAATCGCAGGCTTCCGGTTTTGGCATTTGAAGTGAGTGGTCGTGTTTCCACCCCGCTCCTGACCCCTAACGGAATTTTTGAAAACTTGCTATTTTTAGCTCAACGTTTTGCGTGACAGCTTTTAACAAGCATTTTTTGAACTCTTGATTTCTTTTTTTTTTTTAATTCTTTTGTATTCCAATGAAATGAGTCAAATTACTGACAACCAGGAGGAGGATCCCCCTCCCCCACCACCGCCTATTATCTACTACACCTCCCCGGCTAGCCCGGCTGTGATCACTGATCCAAATATGGACACTGATAATGAACAATCAAATGGACTACAAAATATCTCACCTGCTCCCCAATTAAAGGAGATCAGCGATGAATTTATTTTAATCAATCAAGTAGCTCTCCGCCAGGCCGCTGGTCTCAAGGAGAGTCTCACTAATACCGCTGCAAAATTGCGCAAGACGCATATTGATGATCCGGCAGCAGCTCAATATCACAATGATATGGGTGAACTATATAATGAACTGGATAAGTTCCGATTCCAATATGGCATAGCCTTGTTCCAAATCCCTTCGATGAAGGAAATTGAAGACAGGTGTCTGAGGGCTCATGAAGCCCGCGAACTTTTAGCCACTTCAAGCGCCCCAGCGCTCCCCATATTGGATGCCTCCATCGCCATAGCCAAGGAGGCCCCTCGTAACCGTAAGGTTAAAAGGCAAGCCGATGCAGAAGGCTTCATAATACCATCGAAACACCTAATAGCCAAGCAGAAACAAGCGGTTGAGCAAGCTGGTCTATCCACTAAGAACTCCTTTGCCGCCGTGGGAAACATAAACAGCATCCCTGAATTACACGATACTGAGGTACAAGTGGCGAAACCCCCACCAATCTATATCCAGCCAAAGCAGGACTGGAATGCTACACTCAGCGTACTTCGGACTGAAGTACCCCTCATTCACTCTAAATACACAGGGAGGTTCATGAGGTTGAACGTACCAACTGATGATGATTTCAGGAAGCTCACCCGCTTCATGGATGACCGTGGTCTCGACTACAAGAGCTATTCGCTCAAGGAGGAGAGACCACTCAAAGTGGTCATCCGTGGATTACCAGCCAGTACCGACTTCAACGCCATTGTCGCTGAATTAACTGAAGAAGGATTCGAAATTGGAAAGCTATCACGGCTTTCAAAGTATAAGACGAAAGAGCCGATGCCGCTCTTTTATGCCCAAATCAAGAGAAATATGCAGGCATCACGAATTTATGCAGTAACCGAGCTCCTGGGCACCGAAGTGTGCATAGAAGCGTACAGAGGACGCCCTGGCCCCAGCCAATGCTGGAACTGTCAGGGGTACTTCCATTCCTCGGAAGTATGCCGCCTCCCGACCAGGTGCGTCCGATGTGCCGGATGTCACAAGGCGGAGCACTGCACGAGACCATCTGACCAAGCAGCGACTTGTGTCAACTGCGGAGGGGCACATGCCGCAAACTGGAGGGGATGTCCCAGATGTCCCGGTTCCAAAAACAAAAACAAGGGCAAGAAAGCCAAATCACAACCGAAGAAGCCCCAGCTTCCTGTATCACCACCTAGGCCAGTATCCCAGGAGCTGTCCTACGCCAGTCTCACCTCAGGCAACCACAGGTACACCCAGGCCACGCGACCAACTCCACCCCAGGGAATCCACAGGATGCCGGGGCTGCCCCACCACTTCCCGCAGCACGCGACTTCCACGTGCCGCCGCAACTCTCATCGCCATCCGCTCATCAGCCGACCACTTCCGGCCCCGACTGCTCTGAACTGATCGGTCAGCTAATGAAGTACACTGAACAGGGGATGGACGGGCTTATCCTGTCTGAAGCGTTCAGAATGTGCCTACCTCAATTAAGAACAGAATACGACACCCATTCAAGAGCTTACCTGATCTTCTCCACCTACTGGAAGATCGTAGCAGCGAATAGAGCCCATTAATGTCTCACGCCCACTTGGAACTTCTCAGGATTGCCACCTGGAACGCAAATGGATTGCGTTCTAAAATCAACGAGGTAAGAGAATTTTGTTTAGAGCAAAACCTCGATGTATTTTTGGTCCAGGAAACTAAATTAAGACCTGGAGAGACCCCACTGATCGCAAACTATCGATTCTATCGTTTTGATAGAATCACGCAAAATTCTAACGTAAGCGGAGGCACCTGCATTTATGTTAAAAGTTGTATCAGGCACCATGAACTACCTGCTCCGCGCCTTAATTGCGCCGAGGTAGCCATGATTCAAATTCATCTTAACGATTTTCCACCCATCATCATCGCTTCGACTTACGTCGCACCTACAAACCCAGGTGGATACCCGGTGGAGGACATCGATACTATTTTGAAATCTGGACCCAATGTGATTCTTGCCGGCGACCTAAACGCTTTCCACTCTAGTTGGAATTTCGGACGTTCTAACCGAAATGGATTCAAACTGAACAAATATCTGAAATTGCAAAGAGGATTGAAAGTCGTAGCCCCCCCTCGACCTACTAGATTTAATATTATTAGTAACCGCGCGGGAAATGTCCTAGATTATGGCATTTTTAAATTTATTCCTTTTAATTGTAATGTAGAGGTGATCAATGATCTTGATTCAGATCACCTACCTGTTTTGTTTACCTTTGAAACCAGCATAGAATCACTGAAAGGTCCAGACCAGCTATTGACCAATTGGGAGGATTTCAGCTATACGCTAAGCTCTAAGCCACTCCCCCTTTTGCATTTAAGCGAACCCGCAGACGCGGAGCGACTCATTCAGGACATGGAGCTCACTCTGCAAGGAGCTCTGAGAGATTCTTCTAGACCTAAATTTAAGCCTCCACCTGTTAGGTTTCCAAGCGAGCTTAAAAATGAAATTAAATATAGAAATGCATTACGTCGGTTCTGGCAAGAATCTAGAGATCCAAACGCCAGAGCCGATTATTTCAGACAGGTAGCAATAGTCAGATTAAAAACTAGAGAATTCTCGCAGCAACGATGGGAACACTCCATTCAGGCCATGACGCCTCAGACAACATTATTTAGACGTACGTCTCTGTTGCGAAAACCATTTAGCAACATTCCACCACTCATACGCTCCAATGGATCTTCTGCTTATGCACCAGAGGAGAAAGCCGAGCTTTTAGCTGATAGCCTACAAGATCAATTTGAAACGCACCACGACGTCGAAGATCCTGTATTCTTTCGACGCACCAACACCGAAGTAGCAGACTTCCTCCAACAACCACACTTAAATGATATCAGTCAGGTCAGTCCAGCGGAAGTCTGTGAATTCATTAGGAAGATTAAACCTAATAAGTCTCCTGGGATTGATCGCATTAGTAATCGGATGCTAAAATCTTTACCCTATACATATGTGCTACTGATCACTTATCTTATAAATTTTTTAATTGATAAGTGTTATTTCCCACAGAGCTGGAAAACTGCCGTAGTCATTCCTATTCCAAAACCTGATAGCAATAGGGCCTACCCCCAAAATTACCGTCCAATCTCACTACTCAGTGGAGTGAGTAAAATATTCGAATATTCGATTCTTAAACGCCTGGATCAGCACTGCACAGACCATAATTTACTTATACCTGAGCAATTTGGGTTCAGAACCCAACTCAGTACTTCTCACCAGCTCTTACGTGTTAACGAGCTGATCCATGATGGCTTTATCAATCGTAAATCTACGGGAATATTATTTCTGGACGTAGCCAAAGCCTTTGACAAAATTTGGCATAATGGCTTACTTCTCAAGCTCATCCGACTTGGTTTTTCGCCCCAGTTTATTAAAATTATACACTCGTATCTCACTTCACGTAATTTCAGAGTGCGAGTGGGAGGGACCATTTCCAGCGATCATCCAATCAGGAGCGGGGTACCACAGGGATCACTGCTCGGCCCTAGATTGTTTCTAATCTCTGTGAACGACATACCTAAGCCAGAATTCTGCAAACTGGCTATGTTCGCAGATGACACAGCGATTATTGCACAGCACAAGACACCAAACTCCGTCGTTGCACTGCTCAATAATTATATTTCTCGCTTGGAAAGTTGGTTGACCACCTGGAAGATCAAAGTAAATCCTTCTAAAAGCGCGTGCCTCTTGTTTACACGTAAAAAGAACGTCGGTTCACTCTTGAATGTCACTCTTTTCGGCCAACCAGTCCCCTGGGTTACTGAGTACAAGTACCTGGGGTTAATTTTTGACTCTAAATTAACCTATAAGACCCACTTTGCCAAAGTAGTTGCTAAAGCAACTGCTGCTAGCGTAAAGCTAAAAAGCCTAATTTCTCGCAAGAGCAGGCTAGCGATCAGACATAAGGTTTTGCTCTATAAGTCAATCCTTCGACCAATTCTCTTATATGGATGTCCTATTTGGGCGTCCTCCTCAATCGCAAATCTCAAGAAGCTCCAAGTGTTTCAAAATAAACAGATAGCTATGATAGTCAACGCCCCGTGGTTTGTTAGAAGGAAACAACTCCACAGAGACTTGAATATAGAACCCATTATGGACTATATTTTCAAAATTTCTAAGAATTTTCATTCTAAATGCCCTCAGATCCGCAACGAAGCGATCAGACAAATACCTGTATACCATCCAGGTGTGGCTAGCTCCAGGAAGAGACCCAGAGCCATCTATGATCAGCAATGGGAATCTTTCCCGGCATTGAAAAGGCGTTGTGGTTATTATCCTGCAACCGCCGATTCTACCGCTGTGGCTGTTGTCTAGTCACTCCGATCACTTCAAGCGAATCTGAGCTGCTAATCTTTGGCATATAAATCTTAACTTGTTTATTTGCTACGATGTGCACCTTAAGTTAGAACATGGCTATCTGACTCTTTAAGTTGTAATTTTGAATTTTATTAGTAAATTTTTAATAGTTCACTTTTGTTTAATAACTTTTCTTAAATTGTTAGCTTACTTTTAATTAATTCCATTTTATCTTTTGTTAGCAATAATTAATTTTTATCTTAATTACATATAACCTAATCTTTTGTTTACTTTTTAACTTATCCTTAACCTGGTTCAAGACTATTTTAATAGTAACTGTTAAATCTTTAATCTTTCATTCGTAAATTTTAACTATTCGCTGCTCGCGTGTAATTTAAAATGTTTATTTTGTATATAGAACTAAAAAGTATGTACTTTCCTAGCTTAAAAAGCTAGGTTTTAGAGCTTTGCTCATGGCGCCATCTGTCGCCACAATTGTAAACCGCCATGTAAACAAGCGGTGTTTTACACTCCTTGTACATCACACCTGTTCTCTTTTGTTATTTTATAATATGCTTTATCTTTAATTCTTTAATTTTTATTCATTTTAACTATGTTTAACTTTAATCTTTTATTTTTGGGCATCGCCAACGGACCCCTAATTGTACCGAAAGCTTTAGCTTTTTCGATCTCCTGCTTTAATTGTTAGCAAGCAGGAGGTGTTTTTCTTAAATTTTAACTTGTGCTAATCTTCTTTTATTTTTATTCTTCAATTTAAGAAATTTCATTTTGTGCTAATTTTCTATCTAAATTAAGATGTGGAGGTATTGTGGCTCTTAAAGCCACCTAGGAACTCCGTAATCGGTACGCCCGTTGCCCTCTACCACGTAAAAAATCATCCAAATGCTTCCTTTGTGCCATAACTATGCTGCGGTTATTGCACTGAAAGGCTTTTAAAGCGCTTGTGAACAATTTTACTTCTTTGCCACCATTCCTTATATACCCCTCTCTTACACTCTCGTCATTGTGACGTACTATCCGCGCCATCTGGTGTTTTCCTGTAATTTGCATATTCTTCTTCAAGATGTGTGTGATAATTCTACAGGTGAAATTTTTATTTTAGAGTTCAATTTCTGTGTGATTCTGAATTATCCTTAATTTATGGACATTAGTGTATTATTCTGTGAAATATACTTCCATTAGATTATATATATATCAATATCAATATCAATATATATATCAACAGAGTTTTATAAAATATATTTGGATTTGTGTGGTATTTTTTTTTTTTTTCGTATTCAGCAAAATATTATTTTTAAAAGAAGTAAAGAAAAGACATTTTTTCTAAAACGTCATTATCAAGAAAATTTAAAATTTAAAATTTTAGTTGTTCAATCTAACTGGAATTTTCTTTTCTTTAGTTTTTTTTATTTGAAATGATATTTGAAACTTAATATTTCTGTATTAAAAACAATGATGTTGATGACTAGTCTTATTTTAATAATCTTTCTTTTTAAAATGGAAGATGAAAGACTAATAAAAATGTCAAAATAAAATAGATACATATAAGATTAAGCAATTAAAAAATATTAATTACTATACTATATTATTTAATTATTTAGTAGCATTGTAACTATTACAGATTGAACATTTGGGAAAAAATTTAGTATTTTTTTGTATATATTTATTTCAGTTAAAATTACATAAAAATCAAATATAGATATGATTAATCTTAAAAATTGATTAATTAATTTTTTATTTTATTAATTAAGTTAAAATAAAATAAAATAGATACATATAAGATTAAGCAATTAAAAATTATTAATTACTATACTATATTATTTAATTATTTAGTAGCATTGTAACTATTACAGATTGAAAATTTGGGAAAAAATTTAATATTTTTTTGTATATATTTATTTTAGTTAAAATTACATAAAAATCAAATATAGATATGATTAATCTTAAAAATTGATTAATTAATTTTCTATGCGTTTTCAGGTTTATTTGACAGGCAAGGAAGTATGAGCAGTTGCAGCCACTACAGTGACTCCAAACTTAGCTCCGAATCATTTTCGCCAATGCATGATTCTCGAGCTTTGCACAGTGATTCTGAAGTTACGCCAAAAAAGTATAGAAATAGTTTTATGACTCCACCTGCTACAAATGATCGCCATGAATGGTCATCCCTTGATGTTGACGATTTACCTCCCAAGCTTCAGAGGTTTGTTGTATCAGCACTTGCTGAAGTAGATAAAAATTCTGAGAATGAAACTGTTGTAAAAAGTCCTCTTCACAAGCAAAAGCTAATTGCTTCTGCTTTAAAATATGATCCTGGATGTTGACAAAGGCAAATTGCTTCATGATACCAACAATTTTTGAACATTATTTGATTAATTTAAAAAAATATATATATTTTTTTGAAATTATGTTCATTTAATATTCCTGAAGTCCTTTCATTATTTTATTTTAAACCCACTTAAAATCATGAAAGGTTCTCTCTTGACAAAGGCAAATTGCTTCATGATACCAACATTTTTTGATTAATTTAAAAATATTTTTTGAAATGTTCATTTAATATTCCTGAAGTCCTTTCATTATTTTATTTTAAACCCACTTAAAATCATGAAAGGTTCTCTCTTGACAAAGGCAAATTGCTTCATGATACCAACAATTTTTGAACATTTTTTGATTAATTTAAAAATATTTTTTGAAATTATGTTCATTTAATATTCCTGAAATCCTTTCATTATTTTATTTTAAATCCACTTAAAATCATGAAAGGTTCTCCGTTGAAACACTCAAAATTTGATATATGAGAAAAATTATTTTTCAAATATTGCAGAATAAAATTTGTTTACGTTTTAAAAATATTTTTATAATTCATTAAATATATGTAAAAAAGGCATTTATAATATAAAAATATTTTCGTATTTCACATAGTACCTAAATTTATGTATTAGATCTGGAATTGTAATTCTTTATGCAGTTGTCTTCCCTTAAATTGTGTTATTACAAAAAAAACTTGTGATATGTTACAAGTGTAAGGATTTTATTATTTTTAAATCTGTTGTGTACAAACTTGCAATTGTAGTAAGTTTCAATTTTATGAATTCCTTTTTATCTTCATTCCATTATCTCTAATAGGTAGTGAATAAATGTTGATAGATTTAAAATTAAATTTTAGTCTGGATAATCTTTCTGGTTTTTCTTTCAAGGATAATTTCAGACTATTGTCAATATGTTAAATGATCTATGCCAATATGTTAATCAATCTGCTCTGGCAATAATATGCCTGCAATATATAATCAACAAAATTTTAGAAGCTTTAAAATGAACTCTTTTAAACAAAAGTTTTTTTTTTTTTTAAGTTTATATATGTAGGAACGATGTATTTAAAATTGTGATATTTTGTTAAATAAAATGCAACCATTTATTACAATGGCATCATAAGTATTCTCTAGTCAAGTAATTGCTAATTTTTAAATTAGTGTATTAAAGTTGATTCTTTTATGATCTTTCATTTTTGAGGCAATTTGATGGCATTGGCTAATGCTGTGGCCTTTGGTACCATAGGCTTCAGTTTTGAATTCTGGCGGTGGCATGGATGCTTGTTAGTGGTTCAGAATCCATGTTAAATTGTAGGTCCTGGTGTAAAGTGTGCACAAAATGACCATAGAGAAACAAACCAAATCTTTTATTTTTGAATATTTGTTATGTTGATTTAAATTAACTTGTTTTGTTTCATTAAAAAAAATGAGAATTTTACTATTATTATATTGTTAAATTTTTAATTGGGATTTTATTTTATTTTTGAAAGTTGTTATAATGAATGATTATATCTTATATAAATAATTATGAATGATTATTTTTTTTAATTTATATTTAAAGAATCAAAAATAGTTATTATTTTATTATCAGCAGATTTTAATTCATTATAAATAAGCCTACTGACATTAAGATTTATCATTTTATGCATTGTATATGAAATTCATTGACATGATAAATGAATATTATATATTTTTCTGTTATGCATTTATTATCAATATACATTATTGTCAATATATTATTATCAATATACATTATTGTCAATATCTTATTATTATCAATATATATTATTGTTAAATATATTACTAGTGAATAGATAAGCAATCTTACTGTTATTTAAATGGTTATAAGATGAATGTCATTTTGAAGAGAGTTGTATTATAGAGTTAAATCAATGCATATTTTTATATTATTATTATTATTTTTTTTAAATTTAAAATTTTTTTAATCACTATCATATAATTCCTTTTGTTAAACCTATCCTAAATTAATTACTATTTATTCTATTCACTATGAATTAAAAAAAAAAATTTTGAAATCTTATTTGCTTCAGATACCTTTAAGAAATATTTTAAAATATTCTGTTATAAACCTATTATATATCATTACATCAATAATTTTCAATTATTATTATTAACTCCAATAATATTCTACATAATATAATATAAATATTCTATTACATATCATTATACCAATTGTTATATGTTTTGTATAAAATATTACTTCAAGTTGATAATAATTTACTATTGCAATTTAGTAGTTAGTTTTTTTCATTGTTAATATACATGTTTTGCATTTATTTATCACATTTTCAATGCATTATTTGGATATAATATATATATATATATTTTGGATTATATTATTTTCAAGATATGATTCTTATAATCTAGTGTGATATAAAAAAAAGTCACTTATTTATTATTATTTTTCTTTTAATCTAGTCATTTATTATGCAAATATTCTTTTAGTTATTATAATAAATATCCAGCAATTATTTTTCATTCCTTATTTTGATGTAACGGAAGCTATGAATGAATCTAAGAATAATTCTCCTAGTGAGATTATTCTTTATAATATTTTTAATACAGAATGTGGCAATTTTAAACTACATTAGTATGTGTAAATAATTTATTGTGACACATATTCTATTGATTGATTATTTATGCCAAAATTAATAATAGTTTTGTTATATATGCATCATACATTTATAGAATACATTTAGAGACGTCATGGGTCCTTAAATTTTTAGAGGTTTTGTTCAGTATTTAATTACAATTTAAAATTATGAGACTGATGCATTGCCTACTGCGCTACCTAGAGTGGTCAGCGTGGCCTGCTTTAGACTTGCCACAGGCCATGATTAGGGATTGCAATATCGAACCAAAAGTTCAATACCTGTATTCGCTATTTTTTTTATCTTAATACCGGTAGTAGAAATTGTAGAAAAAGAAAGAAAACACAGGTGTTTTTTTGTTTTATTTGCCAGTTTTATTAGAGAATGTAAATATCACAAAAAAAAATTGCAATTTATAAATTATAACAGTATATAAAGAATCACAAAAAAGTAAAGGAACATCTTATTTATTTAAATCACAAAAAAAGTATAAATATCACTATTCAGTCTGTGGTACTATTACAAATTTTTGAAATGATATCTTAAAAAACATAATGCATCAATTGTACTATCATTAAGCATGGAACGTGATTTTGTGCAAAAATTACCAACTGTCGAAAACACTCTTTCAGCATGTCGAATTGGCAAAGCATCTAATGTTGTCATTTTACTTATAATTTCATCCAAATTATCTTTTTTTTTCAAAATTATCTAAAATCCCTGATGGCTTGGGCTTAGAATTGAGCTTAAGTTTGTATCTTCATCGCAATTAGATTCTTTGCTCTTTAACAAATTTGTGTCATGTTTCGTTTTTAAATGTGTATGGTGTCCGCTTGTACTACCTCCATTCACTTTAATAACTCTTGAACATTTTTTTACATTGTGCCACCCTATTCTTTTCATCACATAAATAATGAAACCAAACCGAAGTATTACCAACTGATTTTTTATGTTCTTTAAAGTTATTCTTATTCATTATTATGAGTATATATATAATAAATATGAAAAATATTCTTAATTCTAAAGTATGATATACAAATACAATGCGAATAACAAACTCACCAACAAAAACCTATTACACACTTTCTTCAGAACTACAACCTTGTTTTCACAGATAAGAATAAGAATTCTAAATTTCTAGTAAATACCCCCAAAAAAACCGGTTTTTAAACTTGTGAATACCAGTATTACAAAATTGTACAAATGGCTCAAAATACCGGTATTCGGTATACCGCTATTGCAATCCCTAGCCATGATTACTTACAGAGTCACCAGTGTAGAATAGGACTGGCTGTTACAAATATCTGCTCTCTTTGCAACTATGGTGTGCCCATGACTGGAGAGCACCTCATCATATCCTCTAATGTTATATCTTTTTATGTTACTGTCAATGCCTTTAGTGATTGTTTTTGTCATTCTTAACTGTATTGGGCTGTTCGTCAACTAATGACAGAGAGGTCAGAGGATTAAAACAAAATTCAAATTAAAGGCTTTGATTTTAATTATTAAATATATGACTACATTCTTTCAATTGATAAAGTTTTACAATATTAAATATCATAGCGAAGCTTGCAATGTTGTATGTAATAATTTCCATCTTCGAAATATGCTTGTTGGAAAGCAATAATTTTTTATTTCCAGTGGCAGAATATAAACAGTTACAGCAAAAAAAGAACAACGAAAAAAAAAAAAAAAAAAACTTACAACAACAACAACAACAAAACATGCTGAAACAGAGTTCATTAATCTAACAATAATGCCAAGTTGCAGATCTTTTAGCCACTAAAAAGTGTTACCAGGTGCACCATGGGGAAGTAGATCTTCTGCGGGGGCATTAATAAGAAACTTTTTTCTAGAAATGAAGCCTTCAAAATAAATCCTTCAGATTTTTATTTGTCTGCTACTGTTATGAATATTAGGTTATTTATTACTATTGGTTATCAGTTAATATCTATATGACATAATGATGCAATGGAAAATTTTCTTTTCTATAGTGCCAGCATTTTTCTAAGAAGTTGCGGAATCAATCCTCTTTAGTCTTTAGGGAGCAATGCTTGTTCAAAGGTGATAAATGTGCAAAAATTCATTAAAAATCCCCCATTTTTTCATTGTCTGAACTATTTATTATACAGCTGGATTATAAAAAAAAATTAATAAGTTTTAAAAGTTTTGTGTAGGGAAACTCTTTAATGTGAAATGAAAAAGTGAATCAAATATTTTAACATAAATCGATAACATGCAATTAATTAAATCAGTTGGGCAATGTATGAATATTTGTTTAGATTTATATATTGTTTTAAAAGAATTTTCTCTGAAAGGTTTTTTTTTTTTTTTTTTTTTTTTTTTAATTAATTAATTTCTACTATTACATGTTAGCTGTAGATTTGGCAAATGGAAAAATTACTATTTAGACAACTAATATTATTTGGATATATGTATTGATAGATAGTTATATCCAACTGTCCTTCAAAATTGGAAAGCAAATTTATGTTTTTGTGTTTCTAGTAAATAAATAAATCTTGAATATCCTCACATCAAGGAAATGATTTTATAACTTTATCATAGAAGAACTACCAGAAAAGAACGCTATTGCTTTGCACCATTATTACTACAAGAAGATTATTAAAAAAAAAAAATTTCATGGCATATTCTGTTAGTTTCAAATTGTCACATTTTGTGTATTTCTTATTTGAAAAAAAAAATTTACATTACTATTACTTCCCTGTATATACTCCAGAAAATTGTTTAATTTCAAATTCAATATATTTTCTGAATTGTTAAAAATTTTAAGTTTTATAAATACAATTTTTGAAAATCCGTTTGGAACTTACATTAATGATTATTGTATGGTAATGAATACGGCTTGTTTGCTATTTGATGTCATTATCTCATTGATGAAAATATTATTTTTTAAATTTTATTGATGGTTATTAACTACATGATCATCTAATTAATATTGAGGATGGCTGATATCTTTTCAATAGTGCAGAAGTACATTAAAAATGTTATTTCTTATCCCACTTGGTTGACAGCAATATCTAGACCAAGTCCATGAACCTACGTATTCTTATGGAAGCAGCTTCTGTATGATGGAGCAGCCGTAGGTGGAAGTCTGACTTGGCTCCATGATGCTGAAGAAGAAGGGCAATGCCTTCCAGAAGGACTTTTAGGGTGAACTGCCCTGCTGTTGCATATCGTATAGGAGAAAACTCCCGCTATGTAGTCCGACTCGCAAGGCAAGATGCCGAGCATCACAAACACCATCGAGTTTCCTCGTATTTTGAAACAGTGTCTACAACAAAACCGCCAGCTGAATGTGCCTCGGCTCTACAGCTCACCAGCGGCGCACTTTACCACGAGGCGGGCATATTGAAAGTAATTTTTTAATTGAATGTGAATTCCGCTTTTTATCAATGTGGTAATTATTTCAATGGCATACTATCTTTCACAATGTTGTTTACATCTTATATATTAGAGAGTTTTTGCATATCGTATTTCGGACGTCCGTTAGCTTTTTCTCCCTAGCGCGCATGCTGATAGGAAACATTATTACAGATACGCATGCTCAATTTCCTATGAGCATGCGCGTTAGGGAGAAAAAGCTAACGGACGTCCGAAATACGGCATGCAAAAACTCTGTTATTGAAACAGATAATGATAATATTTTGCATCCTATGCGGTGAAAAGTTTTTTTTTGGGTGGAAAACACTGGTATCGCTTTTGAGTAGCAGCAGAGTCCTATATCTTGCCCACACTATATACCGGGAGTCGTCAGTTCAGTATTTTTGGCCTTCAATAGTTACCATAATACAAAATGTTATATATTAGACCAGGGGTCTCCAAACTACGGCCCGCCAGTGCCATCAATCCGGCCCGCGACAGCAAATAGCTTATTGTTGCTGTTATAAGTTGGATAAAAAAACACAGAATGATAATAAATCGGTTTTATTGACTTGCTAGGTAAAGTTTAATGACAAGCATAATATGCAGAAAATTTAACTTAAGCATAACAACTAACAAATAATGGAAATGAATTCCACTAACATTATAAACTAGTGAACATCCCGCGGTAACCCTCGCTAGTTATGTTGGGGTAAAGAGTATCGCATATGTATGTCAATGTTTGGAATGTATATATACTGAATCAAACATATGATTTTTATCCTGAAAATCTCTCGGGAACGGAAAAGCTAAATTAACACGAATGAAACAGCGGGGTATCCACTTGTAAAAAAAAATACTAATGAGATTTATGTAATTGTGATTTTTCACTGACAATAGTTTGTAGTTGTGGATCAATTTTACTTGTACCAATTATTAAACGATTGTAGCAATTGAACCAGCGAATTTAGCAAGCGTTTCTCAGAGCGCGTACTCGGCGACTGGTCCAGAAATTATAGATAATGGCAGAAAAATTAAAACGGTTTTGGCCCTTGGTACTTACTGGAGTAAACAGTATTGCCCTAAAGTTGGAAAATTTGGAGACCCCTGTATTAGAAAATGTTGTTCACTTTCTGCATGCAAAAGGACATAATGCTTCAAAAAAAAACCGATAAAAGTGTGCCATTTATGCAGGCTGCATATTATGGAAGATACATCTGCCAATATTGCCCAGACGTTTCAAAATTTACTATCGATATTATATGATTCCCCCCGTCTTACAGAGATATAGTGTGTAGCTAATATAACTACATTAAAATAATTTGCTATAATGTATATACTGAAGAAACGTTGTACATGTATTTTTTGTCCAATATCAGTTAATCAAATTTGCATTATTTTTGGACAAAGTATTATTCTATGTAACTCATAATACAAGTGTGTGGGAAAACGATACAATATTTAGGAAATTTCAAAACTGTTTATTTTGTGTGAAATAAATCAATTTTGAACGCCACCTTACACATTTCGAAATTAAACAATCAACCTAATGCATTTTAGATAATTTATTTGGCGGAGTATCATTTTTTTCTCACTGGAAGAGTTTTGGCATTTCATACAGGAATTCATTCAGGAATGTATATTCTTTGACATGCACATAATAACAAACCATCACTCAAATTTGCCAGCAGAGAAGCAGTATTGTGTGTACTAATGAGAACAAACTGTCACTCAAATATGATAACGGGTATTCAGTGTCATGCAGCGCCTTAGCAGATATCCAGTGCGACCTTCACAGGTGGAAACAATTACAGATGGAAGATGGACTACACCATGTGTTGTTCCATCGTGATTGGCGATAGACCGCCAGCTGAGAAATGTCTATTCCAATGAGAAGTGAGGGAAGGTTCCCCCACCCCATCTTGACTGATTTTCTTAAAGAGAGGCTTTTGGAGAAGAAAGGAGAGTTCTGCGACGAGTCGACCAGAAATGTTTTTTCTTTTTTCACTGAAGTAACTGCTCCAAACTGCTGACGTCGACGCGGTTTCTGCTGTCATCGAAAGTTCGAACCCTTCGCCATTTTCTTAGATCTCAGCGAGAGAATTCGAATACGCGGAGAGAGATGAGAGGGGAAAATATTCGAAAGTTAACGAGAATACTTTCTTATTGAATATTCTCCTTTCTTCTCCCTCCCTGATACTCAGCAAAATTGGTAATCGATAAACGGCAAGTCGAAAAAAGTTCGAACGGAGCACCCACTTATTCGAATTTCTCTTATTCTTTTTTTTTTTTTAACCTTAGAGGGCAAGGGAGGAATTCTGAATTGGAATAAGAAGAGGACATTTTCTTTCTTTCGAGTGATTTCTTGGATCGTTATGCTAAATGTATACGCATTTGAATTTCCATACCAGAACGAACGCTGACAAATAAAGCAAAATGATGGTATTTCTTTTGTTGCTCTCATTTTCGCGTCAGAAACATTTTAGAAGAATGTAACATCGAAAACGACTTTTAATTTTTACTTTCACATACAGAATCTTTTTAATGATACTTATTTATTTTTTATTTCTGCTCGATATATAAGTTCGATTGTCAATTAATTATATATATATATTTTTTTCAATTGATACATAATACCTTGCAATTGTTCAATTGCGGTGACTTTACGTTGCCAACTTTTATGTGACAATGTAGTTTTCAAGAGACTGTTTTTATACAGAAGACAGCGTGTTGCAGTGTTCGTTACTTTAAATAGTTTATGTAAAATAATCTTGGAATGGCAACAGCATTTTTATATATTTATTACATAAAAAGTTGGCACTGTGATGCGTTGCTAGAATGTTATTCTAAGGCAGCTGGCAATACAGACAGTTAATCTATGCCACAAGCAAGGGCTGCACCGCTGTTACTCGTTTAGTACTACCTAGGGGGCACGTGTAGTTTAAAGATATGCTACGGACGCGAGTGACACTACCCCCACAATGCTCTATGATCCTATTAGACAGGGTCCTACGGTTTAAAGTGGATTCCGAACCACTACAAACATCCATGGCACCGCCGGGACTTGAGCCCGAAACCTGTGGTACAGGGCGCCGGAGCGCCCAGGCACTCTATATGTTGTTAGAATAAAAATGGATATTCGTAAAACTGGAGGACGGGGGGGGACATTAAATTGTATGGTTCTTTTTACTCAAAAGACCGTCAAATGCTTTGAAGAATCTCACAAAAAAAACATTGACATGTGACAATGTTTTGTGAGATTTTTAGCATTTGAAGAATAATTATTGAAATTCTTCAAAGCAACATGTGACAATAATTATAGAAATTCAAAAGTTACTATGCCTAGGACAGCCAGCTAGCTTGCAGTGACTGCTGTCAGGAGACGTCTCGTATTGACTTCCTGGTGATAGTTTTTTTTTACATTTGAAGTGTCCATGCGAGGTAGACAAATAAATATATTTATTACAATTTTTATAATATTTTAATTCATTTCTTACTAATCATTAAGCAGATAAAATATATGAAATAAAATAAATATTTTAGGAAATTTAAATTGTGAATGTAAAAGGAATACTTTATGAATAGAATGAAAACATTTTTGAGCCTTGTTACCAGAGCGAACATCCAACAACACAAAATTAAAATTCCATGTGTTCTTAGAGGTGCACACACCTGCTAGGATGGAAATCAAAATGCACCGAATTTCGTAAATCGGCTTTCTGGACTGACTGTCCCGCCTAATGTCGTGTTTAGTCAAGCATCAAGAAAGACGACTGGCTCGCTAGGGGACTTGTTATTCGAATTCAAATGTTTTAAATATGTTCGCGCCTTCAGATATTACACATGTCTTCCGGATAAACTGAAGTGGGTCCATGTCATTATTTGATTTGCAGACTTGGTCGGACTTAAAAGAGTTTTGAAGGTTTCCCTCTAATGTCAAATCTTCATGAGCAATGAATAAAAATGCATTAATCTCTCTCTGTATAAAGCAAGAGATTTGACTGATTGCACTTCTTAAAAACTGTCACAGAAGTAAGTTTTTTCTTTGAATTTTTTTTTTTTTTTTTTTTAAATTTAAAATACTGTACCCCTCAGGAAGTCCACGTACTGTTATGCCAAAAACCTTATGCCTCAATTTTCCTTTATATTTGAGAGGCGTTATGAAGCAACCTTTAGAATGGCAACAAATTATAGAACAAAACGGTACATATTTGACCAAAATTGGTAATCCGAAAACATATTAAATAAAATCTTGAAGTTCACGTAAAAATAATGGATTTCCCCCCCAATATTTGCAAGTCAAATGCCTACCATTTAACAACTCAGTTGTAATAAATATTATATAAACTGAAAAATAAAATAATATCACTTTTAAATAATAATCATCAATAAAATAATAATCACTTTTCGTTTTAAGTATTCCACCAAGAAATGAAGGTAACTTATTCTCCCCATAAAATTGAATTAATAAATAAAATAAAATGAATACAAAATAAAACTCAATTGCATTTTTTTTTGTTTGCCTTCAATTAACATTGCGATCACTTCCATAATTTTATATTTACTAAAAAAAAATAAACACCTAAATTTTAAGTTTTATAACAATCAAAATCAAAACATGACGTTTTTATTTCTGACGCTTATTAATTTAAAAGTTTTCAGGATATTTTTAATCCATTAGGTAAGTGATCTCCCATAAAATTAGTATCGGTACCAAATTAACAAACTTTATTTAAAAAAAAAGGGATGGATATCAATTCCATAGCTGTTAGATCATACTAAAATTTATTTAAAACTTGATCTTTTAGGTTTTCATAATTAATATTATAATGTGCATATAAAAAAACAACATACAGTGCATAAAGAAATAAATTAATTTATTCGAACAGTTATTTATAACTTGAACATAATTTATACAAGCAAAAAAATTAATTTGATATTAAATTATAAATGCTGAAGTTGATCAAAGAATACAATATCTACAAAATACTAATGAATATACTATACAAAATAGTATTATAAGAACATACATGATTATGTAATTTATTGAATTGATGATTTATGAAATGATTTATTTATGTAATTCATCATATGATTATAAGAAGGTGTACTAAAAGTAAGCTTATATAAAGTTTTTCATTTAATATTTCAATGTAACAATGATTGATATGAGAATAAGACAAATACAAATAAATGAAGAAATATAAATGAATGAATAAAAACGATAGTATATATAATATCACAAATAGCTACAAGGTTTCAAAAAGGTTTGTGTTTCTGTTTTGCTGCATCGTTAACTACCAGATTTAAATTATGAGTAGTGCAATGGGCATACACCACATTTCGCTAACACCATCATAAGTACTTTATCTATAACATAGCTTTATTCAAGAGACTTTATTTTACGAAATATTCGTGTCACTTAAGGATTTTATAATCACATTGGATAATGATAAGGGTTTCCATGTTCCATTATCATCTTTTTGAATCACACAGTACCAGTTGAATTCACACATTTGATCTGTTTCTGATATGTCACAAATAGTGGCTTAACGAATTGAGCATTTCCTTAGAAAAACGAGACAAATATATCTTTTAATATACATCAATAATACTTCAGCGTTTTTCATTAATTCGGTGTTATTCAATTTTTGCTATGTTCCAGTTTGGAAGATACTGGAATTTGAAACAATTTCAGTCATTTTATGGAATAGCAATCTGAGTTGATAACCAGTATTGTCCAATACACAATAAAATATGTCAAAGAAAGCTAGAGGGATCTTGCAGATGTACACCACCAACTTTTTAAACAGTCAGTAAACCTTTCCTTGGTATGCCCCAAATAATTATATACATATATATTTCACTGTTTCAAAAATGTCTACATTTCTGTTTTCTGCATCATTAGTCACAAGATAAAAGTTATTATCAGCTTCCGGTCTGGGAAGATATTGGAATTGAAAAGAATACCATTCATTTCATGGAATGGCAGCCTCAGTTGATATCAGCGTATATATTCCAGTACACATTAAAATAATTCAAATCACACTATAGGGATTTGGCAGATGTTCACCACCACTTTTTTTAACGCAGTCGACCTTTTCTTGGTATGTCCCCAAATAATTATATACATATATATTTAAGTTTCAAAAATGTCTACATTTCAGTTTTCTGCATCATTAGTCACAAAATAGAAGTTATTATCAGCTTCCGGTTTGGGAAGATATTGGAATTCAAAAGAATACCATTCATTTCATGGATTGGCAGCCTCAGTTGATATCAAATGATGTTCAGTACACATTAAAATACCTCAAATCACACTACAGGGATCTTGCAGGTGTTCACAGCCATCTTTTTTAACGCAGTCCACCTTTTCTTGGCATGCCCCCAAACAATTATATACACTTATATTGCACTGCTTCAGAAATGTCTACATTTCTATTTTCTGCATCATAAGCCACAAGATAAAAGTTATTATCAATATTCACCACCACCTTTTTTAACGCAGTCCACATTTTCTTGTTATGCCCCCAAATAATTATATACACATATATTGCACTGTTTCAAAAATTTCTACATTTCTATTTTCTGCATCATTAGTCACAAGATAGAAGTTATTATCAGCTTTCCGTTTGGGAAGATATTGGAATTGAAGAAAATACCATTCATTACATGGAATGGCAGCCTCAATTGATATCAAATGATGTCCAGTACACATTAAAATACCTCAAAACAAACTGTAGGGATCTTGCAGATGTTCATCACCACCTTTTTAACGCAGTCCACCTTTTCTTGGTATACACAAATAATTATATACACATATATTGCACTGTTTCAGAAATGCGTACATTTCTATTTTCTGCAGCATTAGCCACAAGATAAAAGTTATTATCAATGTTCACCACCACCCTTTTCAACAGTCAATCCACCTTTTCTTGGTATGCCCCAAATAATTATATACACATATATTGCACAGTTTCAGAAATGTAAAAAGGTCTTTTTTCTGCATCAACAGAAACAAGAAAAAGTTATTATCAACTTCCGGGTTGGGAAGATATTGAAATTGAAAAGAATACGATTAATTTTATGGAATGGCAGCCTCAGTTGATAAACAATGATGTCCAGTACATTTTAAAATACGCCAAATAAGCTATAGCGATCTTGCAGACGTTCACCGCCACCTTTTTTAACAGTCAGTCCAATTTTTCATGGTATGCCCCAAATAATTATATACACATATGATGAACTGTTTCACAAATGTCTACAATGTTCTCTGCAACATTTGCCACAAGATAATATTTATAATCAGCTTCAAGTTTCGAAGATATTAAAGTTTTAAACAATTTCAATCATTTTATGGAATGGCAACGTGAGTAGATAACCAGTAATGTCCAATACACAATAAAATATTTCAAGAAAGCTATCGAGATCTTGCAGAAATTCACCACCTTTTTTAACGCAGTCCACCTTTTCTTGGTATGCCCCCAAATTATATACACATATATTGCACTGTTTCAGAAATGTCTACATTTCTATTTTCTGCATCATTAGCCCCAAGATCAAAGTTGTTATCAATGTTCACCACCACCTTTTTTAACAGTCAGTCCACCTTTTCTTGGTATGCCTCCAATAATTATATACACATATATTTCACTGTTTCAAAAATGTCCACATTTCTGTTTTCTGCATTATTAGTCACAAGATAAAAGTTAATCAATGTTCACCATCACCCTTTTTAAGTCAGTCACTCCACCTTTTCTTGGTATGCCCCAAATAATTATATACACATATATTTCACTGTTTCAAGAATGTCCACATTTGTTTTCTGCATCATTAGTCACAAGATAAAAGTTATTATCAATGTTCACCACCACTCTTTTTAAGTCAGTCCACCTTTTCTTGTATGCCCCCAATAATTATATACACATATATTTCACTGTTTCGAAAAAGGTCCACATTTGTTTTCTGCACCATTAGTCATAAGATAAATGTTATTATCAATGTTCACCACCACCTTATTTAACAGTCAGTCCACTTTTTCTTGGTATGCCACACATAATTATATACACATATATTTCACTATTTCAATAATGTCCACATTTCTGTTTTCTGCATTATTAGTCATAAGATAAAAACTATTAAAAATGTTCACCACCACCCTTTTTAACAGTCAGTCCACTTTTTCTTGGTATGCCACAAATAATTATATACACATATAATTCAGTATTTTAATAATGTCCACATTTTTGTTTTCTGCATCATTAGTCACAAGATGAAAGTTATTATCAATGCTCACCACCACTCTTTTTAATAGTCAGTCCACTTTTTCTTGGTATGCCCCCAATATTTATATACACATATATTTCACTGTTTCAAAAATTCTGTTTTCAGCATCATTAGTCACAACATAAAAGTTATTATCAATGTTCACCACCACCTTTTTTAAGTCAGTCCACCTATTCTTGGTATGCCACAAATAATTATACACACATATTTCACTGTTCCAAAAATGTCCACATTTCTGATTTCTGCATCATTAGTCACAATATAAAAGTTATTATCAATGTTCACCACCAACTTTTTTAAGTCAGTCCACCTTTTCTTGCTATGCCACAAATAATTATATACACATATATTTCACTGTTTCAAAAATGTCCACATTTTTTTCTGCATCATTAGTCACAAGATAAAAGTTATTATCAATGTTCACCACCACCCTTTTTAACAGTCATTCCACCTTTTCGTGGTATGCCACAAATAATTATATACACATATATTTCACTGTTTCAAAAATGCCCACATTTCTGTTTTCTGCATTAGTCACAAGATAAAAGTTATTATCAATGTTCTCCACCACCCTTTTTAACAGTCAGCCCACCTTTTCTTGGTATGCCCCCAATAATTATATACACATATATTCCACTGTTTCAAAAATGTCCATATTTCTGTTTTCTGCACCATTAGTCACAAGATGAAAGTTATTATCAATGTTCACCACAACCATTTTCAACAGTCAGTCCACCTTTTCTTGCTATGCTCCCAATAATTATATACACATATATTTCACTGTTTCAAAAATGTCCACGTTTCTTTTTTTCTGCATTATTAGTCACAAGATAAAAGTTAATCAATGTTCACCACCACCCTTTTTAAGTCAGTCAGTCCACCTTTTCTTGGTATGCCCGAAATAATTATATACATATATATTTCACTGTTTCAAAAATGTCTACATTTGTTTTGTGCATCATTAGTCACAAGATAAAAGTTATGATCAGCTTCCGGTTTGAAGATATTGAAGTTTTAAGACAATTTCAATCATTTTATGGAATGGGAATCTTAGTAGATAACCAGTAATGTCCAATACACAATAAAATATGTCAAAGAAAGCTAGAGGGATCTTGCAGATATTCACCACCACATTTTTTAACAGTCAGTCCACCTTTTCTTGGTATGCCTCCAATAATTATACACATATATATATCATTGTTTCAAAAATGTCCACATTTCTGTTTTCTGCATCATTAGTCACAAGATAAAAGTTATTATTAATGGTCACCACCATCTTTATTAACAGTCAGTCCACCTTTTCTTGTATGCCCCCAATAATTATATACACATATATTTCACTGTTTCAAGAATGTCCACATTTGTTTTCTGCACCATTAGTCACAAGATAAAAGTTATTATCAATGTTCACCACCACCTTTTTTAAAAGTCAGTCCACATTTTCTTGGTATGCCACACATAATTATATACACATATATTTCACTATTTCAATAATGTCCACATTTCTGATTTCTGCATCATTAGTCACAAGATGAAAGTTATTATCAATGTTCACCACGAACTTTTTTAACAGTCAGTCCACTTTTTCTTGGTATGTCCCAATTTTTATATACACATATATTTCACTGTTTCAAAAATTCTGTTTCCAGCATCATTAGTCACAATATAAAAGTTATCAATGTTCACCACCACCGTTTTTAACAGTCAGTCCACTTTTTCTTGGTATGCCACAAATAATTATATACACATATATTTCACTATTTTAATAATTTCCACATTTCTGATTTCTGCATTATTAATCACAAGATAAAAGTTATTATCAATGTTCACCACCACCCTTTTTAACAGTCAGTCCACTTTTTCTTGGTATGCCACAAATAATTATATACACATATATTTCACTATTTTAATAATGTCCACATTTATGATTTCTGCATCATTAGTCACAAGATAAAAGTTATTATCAATGTTCACCACCACTCTTTTTAAGTCAGTCCACCTTTTCTTGGTATGCCCCAAATAATTATATACACATATATTTCACTGTTTCAAAAATTCTGTTTTCAGCATCATTAGTCACAATATAAAAGTTATTATCAATGTTCACCACCACCTTTTCTTGCTATGCCCCCAATAATTATATACACATATATTTCACTGTTTCAAAAATGTCCACATGTTTGTTTTCTGCATCATTAGTCACCAGATGAAAGTTACTATCAATGTTCACCACAAACTTTCTTAACAGTCAGTCCACCTTTTCTTGGTATGCTCCCAATAATTATATACATATATATTTCACTGTTTCAAAAATGTCGACATTTCTGTTTTGTGCATTATTAGTCACAAGATAAAAGTTATGATCAGCTTCCGGTTAGAAGATATTGAATTTTAAGACAATTTCAATCATTTTATGGAATGGCAATCTTAGTAGATAACCAGTAATGTCCAATACACAATAAAAATATGTCAGAGAAAGCTAGAGGGATCTTGCAGATATTCACCATCACCTTTTTTAACAGTCAGTCTACCTTTTCTTGGTATACCCCCAATAATTATACACACATATAACTCACTGTTCCAAAAATGTACACATTTCTGATTTCTGCATCATTAGTCACAAGATAAAAGTTATTATCAATGTTCACAACCACTCTTTTTAACAGTCAGCCTACCTTTCCTGGTATGTCCCCAATAATTATCTACACATATATTCCACTGTTTCAAAAATGTCCATATTTCTGTTTTCTGCACCATTAGTCACACGATAAAAGTTATTATCAATGGTCACCACCACCCTTTTTAACAGTCAGTAAACCTTTTCTTGCTATGCCACAAATAATTATATACACATATATTTCACTGCTTCAAAAATGTCCACATTTTTCTTTTCTGCATCATTAGTCACAAGATGAAAGTTATTATCAATGTTCACCACCACTCTTTTTAACAGTAAGTCCCCCTTTTCTTCGTATGCCCCGAATATTTATATACACATATATTTCACTGTTTCAAAAATTCTGTTTTCTGCATCATTAGTCACAATATAAAAGTTATTATCAATGTTCACCATCACATTTTTAAGTCGGTCCACCTTTTCTTGCTATGCCACAAATAATTATATACACATATATTTCACTGTTTCAAAAATGTCCACATTTTTGTTTTCTGCATCATTAGTCACAAGATAAAAGTTATTATCAATGTTCACCACCACCCTTTTTAACAGTGAGCCCACCTTTTCTTGGTATGCCCCCAATAATTATATACACATATATTCCACTGTTTCAAAAATGTCCATATTTCTGTTTTCTGCACCATTAGTCACAAGATGAAAGTTATTATCAATGTTCACCACAACCATTTTCAACAGTCAGTCCATCTTTTCTTGCTATGCACCCAATAATTATATACACATATATTTCACTGTTTCAAAAATGTCCACGTTTCTTTTTTTCTGCATTATTAGTCACAAGATAAAAGTTAATCAATGTTCACCACCACCCTTTTAAGTCAGTCAGTCCACCTTTTCTTGGTATGCCCGAAATAATTATATACATATATATTTCACTGTTTCAAAAATGTCTACATTTGTTTTGTGCATCATTAGTCACAAGATAAAAGTTATGATCAGCTTCCGGTTTGAAGATATTGAAGTTTTAAGACAATTTCAATCATTTTATGGAATGGGAATCTTAATAGATAACCAGTAATGTCAAATACACAATAAAATATGTCAAAGAAAGCTAGAGGGATCTTGCAGATATTCACCACCACATTTTTTAACAGTCAGTCCACCTTTTCTTGGTATGCCTCCAATAATTATACACATATATATATCATTGTTTCAAAAATGTCCACATATCTGTTTTCTGCATCATTAGTCACAAGATAAAAGTTATTATCAATGTTCACCACCACTCTTTTTAACAGTCAGTCCACCTTTTCTTGTATGCCACCAATAATTATATACACATATATTTCACTGTTTCGAAGAAGGTCCACATTTGTTTTCTGCACCATTAGTCACAAGATAAAAGTTATTATCAATGTTCACCACCACCTTTTTTAAAAGTCAGTCCACATTTTCTTGATATGCCACACATAATTATATACACATATATTTCACTATTTCAATAATGTCCACATTTCTGATTTCTGCATCATTAGTCACAAGATGAAAGTTATTATCAATGTTCACCACGAACTTTTTTAACAGTCCGTCCATTTTTTCTTGGTATGTCCCAATTTTTATATACACATATATTTCACTGTTTCAAAAATTCTGTTTCCAGCATCATTAGTCACAATATAAAAGTTATCAATGTTCACCACCACCGTTTTTAACAGTCAGTCCACTTTTTCTTGGTATGCCACAAATAATTATATACACATATATTTCACTATTTTAATAATTTCCACATTTCTGATTTCTGCATTATTAATCACAAGATAAAAGTTATTATCAATGTTCACCACCACCCTTTTTAACAGTCAGTCCACTTTTTCTTGGTATGCCACAAATAATAATATACACATATATTTCACTATTTTAATAATGTCCACATTTATGATTTCTGCATCATTAGTCACAAGATAAAAGTTATTATCAATGTTCACCACCACTCTTTTTAAGTCAGTCCACCTTTTCTTGGTGTGCCCCAAATAATTATATACACATATATTTCACTGTTTCAAAAATTCTGTTTTCAGCATCATTAGTCACAATATAAAAGTTATTATCAATGTTCACCACCACCTTTTCTGGCTATGCCCCCAATAATTATATACACATATATTTCACTGTTTCAGAAATGTCTACATTTCTATTTCCTGCACCATAACACACAAGATAAAAGTTATTATCAATGTTCACCACCACCTTTTTTAAGTCAGTCCACCTATTCTTGGTATGCCACAAATAATTATACACACATATTTCACTGTTCCAAAAATGTCCACATTTCTGATTTCTGCATCATTAGTCACAAGATGAAAGTTATTATCAATGTTCACCACCACTCTTTTTAACAGTAAGTCCACCTTTTCTTCGTATGCCCCGAATATTTATATACACATATATTTCACTGTTTCAAACATTCTGTTTTCTGCATCATTAGTCACAAGATAAAAGATATTATCAATGTTCACGACCACCCTTTTTAATATTCAGTCCACCTTTTCTTGGTATGCCACAAATAATTATATACACATATATTTCACTGTTTCAAAAATGTCCACATGTTTGTTTTCTGCATCATTAGTCACAAGATGAAAGTTATTATCAATGTTCACCACAAACTTTCTTAACAGTCAGTCCACCTTTTCTTGGTATGCTCCAAATAATTATATACATATATATTTCACTGTTTCAAAAATGTCTACATTTCTGTTTTGTGCATCATTAGTCACAAGATAAAAGTTATGATCAGCTTCCGGTTAGAAGATATTGAATTTTAAGACAATTTCAATCATTTTATGGAATGGCAATCTTAGTAGATAACCAGTAATGTCCAATACACAATAAAAATATGTCAGAGAAAGCTAGAAGGATCTTGCAGATATTCACCATCACCTTTTTTAACAGTCAGTCTACCTTTTCTTGGTATACCCCCAATAATTATACACACATATATCTCACTGTTCCAAAAATGTACACATTTCTGATTTCTGCATCATTAGTCACAAGATAAAAGTTATTATCAATGTTCACAACCACTCTTTTTAACAGTCAGTCTACCTTTCCTGGTATGTCCCCAATAATTATCTACACATATATTCCACTGTTTCAAAAATGTCCATATTTCAGTTTTCTGCACCATTAGTCACACGATAAAAGTTATTATCAATGGTCACCACCACCCTTTTTAACAGTCAGTAAACCTTTTCTTGCTATGCCACAAATAATTATATACACACATATTTCACTGCTTCAAAAATGTCCACATTTTTCTTTTCTGCATCATTAGTCACAAGATGAAAGTTATTATCAATGTTCACCACCACTCTTTTTAACAGTAAGTCCCCCTTTTCTTCGTATGGCCCGAATATTTATATACACATATATTTCACTGTTTCAAAAATTCTGTTTTCTGCATCATTAGTCACAATATAAAAGTTATTCTCAATGTTCACCACCACCTTTTTTAAGTAGGTCCACCTTTTCTTGCTATGCCACAAATAATTATATACACATATATTTCACTGTTTCAAAAATGTTCACATTTTTGTTTTCTGCATCATTAGTCACAAGATAAAAGTTATTATCAATGTTCACCACCACCCTTTTTAACAGTCAGTCCACCTTTTCTTGGTATGCTCCCAATAATTATATATACATATATTACACTGTTTCAAAAATGTCCACATTTCTGTTTTCTGCATCATTAATCACAAGGTAAAAGTTATTATCAATGGTCACCACCATGTTTATTAACAGTCAGTCCACCTTTTCTTGGTATGCCCCCAATAATTATATACACATATATTTCACTATTTCAATAATGTCCACATTTCTGTATTCTGCATTATTAGTCACAAGATAAAAGTTATTATCAATGTTCACCACAACCTTTTTTAACAGTCAGTCCACCTTTTCTTGGTATGCTCCCCAAAATTATATACACATATATTTCACTGTTTCAAAAATGTCCACTTTTCTGTTTTCTGCATCATTATTCACAAGGTAAAAGTTATTATAAATGTTCACCACCACCTTTTTTAACAGTCAGTCCACCTTTTCTTGTATGCCCCCAATAATTATATACACATATATTTCACTGTTTCAGAAATGTCTACATTTCTATTTCCTGCACCATAAGCCACAAGATAAAAGTTATTATCAATGTCCACCATCACCTTTTTTAAGTCAGTCCACCTATTCTTGGTATGCCACAAATAATTATACACACATATATTTCACAGTTCCAAAAATGTCCACATTTCTGATTTCTGCATCATTAGTCACAAGATGAAAGTTATTATCAATGTTCACCACAACCTTTTTTAACAGTCAGTCCACCTTTTCTACGTATGCTCCCAATAATTATATATACATATATTACAGTGTTTCAAAAATGTCCACATTTCTGTTTTCTGCATCATTAGTCACAAGATAAAAGTTATTATCAATGTACACCATCACCTTTTTTAACAGTCAGTCCACTTTTTCTTGGTATGCCACAAGTAATTATATACACATATATTTCACTGTTTCAAACATTCTGTTTTCTGCATCATTAGTCACAATATAAAAGTTATAATCAATGTTCACCACCACCTTTTTTAAGTCAGTCCACCTTTTCTTGCTATGCCACAAATAATTATATACACATATATTTCACTGTTTCAAAAATGTCCACATTTTTGTTTTCTGCATCATTAGTCACAAGATAAAAGTTATTATCAATGTTCACCACCACCCTTTTTAACAGTCAGTCCACCTTTTCTTCGTATGCCACAAATAATTATATACACATATATTTCACTTTTTCAAAAATGTCCACATTTTTGTTTTCTGCATCATTAGTCACAAGATAAAAGTTATTATCAATGTTCACCACCACCCTTTTTAATATTCAGTCCACCTTTTCTTGCTATGCCCCCAATAATTATATACACATATATTTCACTGTTTCAAAAATGTCCACATGTTTGTTTTCTGCATCATTAGTCACCAGATGAAAGTTACTATCAATGTTCACCACAAACTTTCTTAACAGTCAGTCCACCTTTTCTTGGTATGCTCCCAATAATTATATACATATATATTTCACTGTTTCAAAAATGTCTACATTTCTGTTTTGTGCATCATTAGTCACAAGTTAAAAGTTATGATCAGCTTCCGGTTAGAAGATATTGAATTTTAAGACAATTTCAATCATTTTATGGAATGGCAATCTTAGTAGATAACCAGTAATGTCCAATACACAATAAAAATATGTCAGAGAAAGCTAGAGGGATCTTGCAGATATTCACCATCACCTTTTTTAACAGTCAGTCAACCTTTTCTTGGTATACCCCCAATAATTATACACACATATATCTCACTGTTCCAAAAATGTACACATTTCTGATTTCTGCATCATTAGTCACAAGACAAAAGTTATTATCAATGTTCACAACCACTCTTTTTAACAGTCAGTCTACCTTTCCTGGTATGTCCCCAATAATTATCTACACATATATTCCACTGTTTCAAAAATGTCCATATTTCTGTTTTCTGCACCATTAGTCACACGATAAAAGTTATTACCAATGGTCACCACCACCCTTTTTAACAGTCAGTAAACCTTTTCTTGCTATGCCACAAATAATTATATACACATATATTTCACTGCTTCAAAAATGTCCACATTTTTCTTTTCTGCATCATTAGTCACAAGATAAAAGTTATTATCAATGTTCACCACCACCCTTTTTAACAGTCAGTTCACGTTTTCTTGGTATGCTCCCAATAATTATATATACATATATTACACTGTTTCAAAAATGTCCACATTTCTGTTTTCTGCATCATTAATCACAAGGTAAAAGTTATTATCAATGGTCACCACCATGTTTATTAACAGTCAGTCCACCTTTTCTTGGTATGCCCCCAATAATTATATACACATATATTTCACTGTTTCAAAAATGTCCACATTTCTGTTTTCTGCATCATTAGTCACAAGATAAAAGTTATTATCAATGGTCACCACCATGTTTATTAACAGTCAGTTCACCTTTTCTTGTATGCCCACAATAATTATATACACATATATTTCACTGTTTCAAAAATGTCCACATTTCTGTTTTCTGCATCATTAGTCACAAGATAAAAGTTATTATCAATGTACACCATCACCTTTTTTAACAGTCAGTCCACTTTTTCTTGGTATGCCGCAAGTAATTATATACACATATATTTC